>PVKE010001387.1:0-101901 GCA_004027555.1 Craseonycteris thonglongyai
TGCAATATTTTTAGCCATTATTTCTTTAAAAATTATTTTCTTCCCCAATCTTTTCTTCCACTTGCAAGACTCCAATTTCACATACAGTGGACTCTCAGTTAACTGGCACTCATGGGGGTTGGTAGATGCCAAATAAATGTAAGCAAACTCTCAGTTAACCAGCACCCATGCTGGATAAATGTGGTATTATTTCTTCCACTCTTCTGCTGGTTGCTTGAGTTCTGGTTAACTAAGAGCATACTGTATATCACATTGCTTATTATTGTCCTATTGATCTCAAAGTCTTCACTGGCCTTTTTCTTTCAGTGTCCAATCTGCTATTTATTTATTTCAGATACTGTATTGTTTCCATTTCTCTACTGAGAATTACCATCTGTTTCTTATTATGACCATCCTTTCCTTCTATTCCTTGAACAGGTTTATAGTTGCAATTTCAAAGTCTTTGCTAATTACAACACTTCTGTCATCTCTCAAGGTGTTTCTATTGACTTCCCCACCACTTGAATATGGATGCTTTCCTATCACTTTAATGATGTGGAGAAACAATTCGGGGATGTCTAGATTTTGGTGTCTTCCTTTAATAGGTGTTGACTTTTGTTTTGACAGGTGTTTAATTTATTGGTTGCTTGCCTAATCCTTTTCAAGCTTATTTATAAAATTTGTTAGGGTAGGTCTAGAGTGAGCTCAAGTAGACCCATCCTTGATGCCTGACTTTTCTGAGGACTCAAATGAATGTTCAATGTATTCATCAAGATCAATCCACTGCAGGTAGTCAAAACCCCTCTGTCTACCAGCACTGTGAAATTTCCAGAAGCTCCCAGCATTGTAGTAGCTGTTCTTCACCATGCCCCAAAAGTCTCATCTGGCACAAAGCAACTTAGCATACAGTCAAATATCTAAAAGACTCCCTCTTCGGATTCTGGAACTCCTTCTCTGCACATTCCTCTCCAGAACTCTGCCCTGAAAATTCCAGCTGTCTTGGAACGCCAAAATCTACGCTTTGCCTCTTCAGGAAATAGACTACTATCCTCTGCTGGGGTCTCCCTTCCAATGCCACAATTCTAAGAGTTATCAGACAGAAAGCCAGGACAACTGTGGGGTTTACTTCATGTGTTTCCTTTTTCTTAGGGGTCTCAATTTTATGCTGCCTATTTCCATCTTCGAGAAAAAAAAAGAAACTGCTTCATATATTTAGGCAGCATTATAGTTCTTTATGGTGAAAGGTTCACTCTGTGGCTGAAAATGGATTACAATAGTCCTAAATTGGTCCCCTCCATATCCAGCCTTGCAGTATCCATCTGATCCATTCATACTCCTGCAGCCAGAGTGATTTTTATATGCAGATTTTCTTAACATGCTATCAAGAAAATATTCAAATATCCATACAAGTTATAAAGTGAACACCCATATGCCTACAACTTAGATTCCACAATTAACATTTTCCTTATCACCTATGTATCCAACCTTCTATTTATCTACAAAGCCATCTTATTTTTTAAGCATTTTAAATTAGGATGGAGATATCAAAACAAAATAAGTTTAATAGAACCCAGATACAAATCACATTACTCCCTGCTTAAAATCTATCAGTTGCTTCCTTTCTTCACCCTTTAGTGAATGACCCAAATCTGTGACATGGTCTAGAAGGACCTTTGTGATTTGGGCTCTGCTGATCAGTCACCTTTCTCTGCCATCTTTGCCCTGCTCCCTGGATGCCTGCCACCCTGTCTTTGTACAGCTCCTCCAACATCCTCTGCTCCTTCCTACTGCATAGCTTTTGCACAGGTTTTTCCCCTCATTGGAACACTCTTCCCTAGACTTGTCTCTCATCTTGCCTGGCTATTCATTCATTCCTCTCTCCTCCAGGATGCCTCCCTCATACCCCTAGTTATCAGTTATGCCTGTTAAACACTCTCACAGCACCATGTAACTTTCTTTACAAGAACTTATAGAAGTTTGTAATTGTAATTTTTGTCTCCTCCATTAGATATAAGCTTCATGACAAGAACTCTGCCCCATCTCACCATTATAACCCCAATGTAAGGTGCTTGGTGAATACATCTACTACTATGTAGACACTCAAAAAAAGTTTTTTTTAATGAATGAATTCAAGTCAGTTTTTCTTAGGGTCTAAGACAAAGAAAAAAGTATCTAGCAAGATTTTTTGTTTCTTATTAGTCTTGTAATATTGAACCCAACCAGGTGATACAGGGTCAGCCCCAAATGGTGCCTCCAGGCCAAGCACATCTGACCTAGTCCATGTCACTGAGGAGCACCGTCATTCAGAAAGATCTCCAAAGACAGGAAAGCCACACTTTTCCAGTGCTCTTCTAGCTTGTCAACTAAATTCTCATCACCCCGTAGATCCATATCTTCACTTGGTTCTCGAAAATACAGCTCTGAATCTCAGAGTTCTATTTTGTTCCAGAAAAATATTTTTTCACAGTATATGTAAGCATTTAAAAGTAAACAGTACCCAACAGCTCACCCCATGCCTCTCCCTGTGTGCTCTCGTCTCCTTTGCTTTGAGGGACCTGTGAATGCTGTCTCATATGGGGGAATGGTACTTATGCGTTGGGTGCATACATCTGTTGAAATATTAAAATTAAACTCCAGGAAAGGAGCAGCTGATGAACTTCAATAAAGAAGAAAGCCCTGTAATATGGACATACTGGTCCTTGTATACTGAGCTGCATGCTATACCAGTATTTAACCTCTGTAAGCAATTTTATCAGCCTACAAAATCACAGAAGAAGGAAAAAAGACTGGCATAGGGTTGAAACTAGCATGGCATCATAGAGGCAATTGTCAATGTGTTTCTTCTCACGAGAAGTCACATTATTAAATTCATAAATATCCCTTCCACTGTAAAAAGGACAGCCATTGTTAATGCCACCAATTGAGTAGGCAACACAGTAAAAATATGGCTTTAATTTCAAGCATTCAGGTACGAGCAGCCTTATGAGGAGCTGGATATCTGCATGAAATCACTGCAATAAATTCTCTTCCCCTGGGCTTTGGGATCAACAGACTGCCCGCCCTGCCCTGCCACGCGGAGGCCCTCGGCTGCCTCTCCCCTTCCCCTGAACTCCACAGCAGCCAAGCAGAGCTTGCTGGAGGCAAGGCTGCCGGTGGAGCAGCGGCTTCGGACAGAGCTCTCCACCAGTACAGTGGGTGCGCACCCAGGGGGCACGTGTGGCCAGAGGTTCCTCCTGGGTCCTCAGGGGTCTTTGCTGCACATTATAAAGAAGAACTCAGCCAGGTGATAGCCACAGCTGACAAGTGAGAGCGCTCCTGAATATGTTGCTAGCACCTGGCTGCTGTCCACTGCTGTTGCCAGGGAAACAGACGTCAGCTTGATGGAAACAAGGATCAGCGAAAACTTTCACTTACCTCGTTTCCACTGATCCCAACAGCCATTTCTATGGAAACAGTAGCTGCAAGCCAGCGGCAGAGAGGTTACCACTCACTTGTTAATGTCAGCCATGGCTACCAGCCTGTGCACTTCAGGTACCGTGGTACCAACAGCACCAGGATCCAGCTGTCGGCTACCCACAACAGCCTTTTAACTCTGCAACAAGAAAGTTCAGTGTTTAAAAGTATATATGAATGTTTAGCTTGGTTCTTTACTAGAAAAAGAAAATTTAGCATTCTTCCATTTAAAGCAGAAGCGGAGCTTAATCTCTTGTCCTACCAAAGCCAAACCATGTGAAGTGACTAAAGGGCCATGGATCGTCCCCTCAGCATTCACCCCACTCACAACATCACTCCCAAGTTCCAGAAAAGAGACATCCAACTCTGTGGACATACCTTTCACATGTTAGCCTGTCAGGCATCCTCAAACTTTTTAAACAGGGGGCCAGTTCACTGTCCCTCAGCATGTCCACACATGCACACTGCGGGCCCGGGACGAGTCGGCTGCTAAGCAGGACAGGCAACGTTGGCAAAAACACCCAGCGGGCCAGATAAATGTTTTCGGCAGCCCACATGTGGCCTTGTGCTTTCTTGGTCAAGTATGAAATTAACTCATGAACTCAGTACAATTTTATTCTGTAATATAGTGAGAACCAAGCACACAGATAGCCTGGTTGTCTCATTACCTAACAATATCCTTTTCAACGTGTCAGCAATTCAGCTATTCTTCTAAGACGCAGGTATGTCAGAGGATTATGTACAGCAAGAAATTCTGCTGTTCCTTTTCTAGCTGCAGATGCTGGTGAAGTGTTGAATGAGAGCAAAATCTAATCCCAGTCATGAATAATTTATAAGAATGAATATTCCCAGAGGGTCTGTCTCCACTTAAGAAAACATCATCAACAGCACAACCACCATCTACCTTGAGATGTTGTGCCTACTGAGCCAACATCCAGGGGAAGACATCAGAGGCAATCCCTGATTTATTATGGCTCATAATATTCTGAATTTAAATGGGCCAGGGTTCAAACTATGATGGCCCCAACCTGAGGCTATCCTATAAAATTCTGATACAATCCAGCTGACAGCCCTACCACTACCACCACCTTCCCTCTCCATTGTCTCCACACCAGCAGTTACACAAGGAAAACAGCCATGCCTGGATCTCTGGCTAGGCCCTGGGATTTGATGTAACTAGAACGGGGTACAGGAAGGATGCAATGCTGAAATTCAGAATGATCAACAGGTTTGAAAATGGCTCTTCTACAATGCTTCCCCTTACCATATCCCCTCAAAAGTTCTTGATTTAAAATAAACAGCCCTCTAGTGATATAAAATGGGACTAATCACTTAAAAAGATAACCTGTGACCTGGTAGATCTGAAACTTATTGGGACACAAAGAACACAAGTTAATTTAGAACTTAATTGATTTCAAATTTACGGACATGGGCTGGGTTTACATTCAATCTTATGTCATAAAGTCTGGTTTACAAAGAGCACTTATCCACTAACTACACACAAGGTCGGCTTAAGAAAAAAAAGTGTAGCAAGTATTTTTCATAAGATGTTAACAAAACCAAAGGCAAATTCACAGGCAAATTATAAATTATTTTAATCTATTCTTTAAAGCCGACTCAGGAGGTGGTTTATGTAGTCATAGCCTTTAGTAATCTCTGGCTTACATCATCATATATAACACATGTATACAGAAGAAGACATTTAAGAATATTATATAACTGATTTTTCACTAATTCAGGCCTACCTTTTCCAATTATTAGTTGGTTCAAAAGGACTGAGTTAATTAGATTTTTTTTTGGAGTCAAATCCCTTTTTGTACACTCTTCATGGAGCCATCATCATAACAATGACCAAGGACTCTCAACACTTTAGCTCTAATAAAGCTGAGTCATAATACCACATGGTGAGTATTATGAGCTCCTTACACAGATGAGGAAAGTGAGGCCCAGAGAGGTAAGTAACTTGCCCCAAATCTCAGCTGGTAAAGGGTAGAACAAAGATGCACGTCTCAGTTATCCAACTCTGAAGCCAGTGAGTTTAACCACTATGTTACAGAAATGCCATTACCCTCTATTTTCGAAAAAAAACAAACAAACCCCAAAAGACCCTACAACCTCAATCATGATTCAGCACTGCATAAAACTTTATAGCTGACAAAGGATCCCCACAGCCCCGCTTGGAGGGCACAGCGTACAGTGTTAACATGCATACCAAGTACGTTTCTCTCGGTCACTTCCTGAAAAAATCCAGAAAATGGTGCATTTTAGATCATTTCCAAAGAGCCTTTTTGGCTGTTCCCATTTCGCTCAGGGAGGAAGTCCATGGATTTAATACAAAATGAATTAAATGAGTAAAAACCTTTGTATTTCAAAGCACTTCTACATTCTTTAGCTGATTTAAAGCTAACCTCACTGTGAGGAAGGAAGTACAGTGGACTCATTTCTGTTTGAGGGACAAGACTGAGGCTCAGGGTTATTCAGTGAAGTCCCAGAGTTAGTGGGTGGCACTGGCAGGACCAGAACCCAGATCTTCTAGTTTCCTTCACATCTACCAGTCCCTTTCTTGGGGTCTGAACAATACCAGGGGTGGGGGGCCTAGCGAGCCCTCTAATCTCACCGCAGGTGTCCCTGGCATCCGGTGGCTCCTGCAGGTAAAATGAAAACACTGTCCATGACCCCTCTCCCCTGGGAATCCGGCAGTGATTCTAAAGAAACAAAGCAGCAAAAACACCAGCATGTTCTCTTATTCCGCCTACTTACTGGCAAAAACCTCAAAAGGGACAAGGCGCTAAAGCAACAATTTTAAAAGTGAAAAGTCACCAGGCTTCTAAAATCCCCGCATGAGAGGAGACAAAAACGTGTCGGAACTACAGATTTAAATGAGACATCCTTTCCAATCCCTGGTCATAATGGGACCATCTCAATGACAAGTTAATGTGCAACTGCAACGTGAATTATAGACACTCTTGGCTCCGCCCACGGGACACTATCATTAGTGACACAAGTTTTCCCCTATGTTCATGCTCGGCTGCCCAGGATGTGCAGTTCATGAACTTCATACTCACCTTGAGAAAAATGCTCTGTTGTAAAACCAAAGATTTTTTCCAAAGCATCAATCTTAGAATGCTTTTAAAATGTAGCAACAACAAATCAAGAGGTAGAATAAAATCAGTGCACAGATACAATAGGACGGCAAGGCCACACAAAGAGAAGGAACCAAGGAGCAGAAACAAATATTTCCAGACGGTTAATAGACTGAAAGACAAAGAGCATCATTTCACGATGCTTCATCGGAAGGCAAAAGCACCGTCTTAAGTTTCTAAAATGGGAGCCTTTGAATTCAATGCTTCTGGGATTTCATTACTGTTGGTCTGATGGTCCTTAAGGGGCTTTGCAACATAAATTGTCTTCCTTTTAATATTCACATCCTTCTAGTTTGGTAATCCCTCTAGTGTTCCCTTAAAAAAAAAAATTGTGAAGAACCATAAAATTAAAAATACATGTATTTTTAAATTTGCTTTAACAAGAAAATGAATACAAATGACTCCTTTTGATCTTCTGATGCTTGGGATAAAGTCGATGGGACTAGCTGGGCAGAGAGGCCCAGGTCATTGTCAGGGGAGGTGGGAACCTGCCAGCTCCTCATCGGTTTCCCCACAGACGCCTAAGCATCTTTCCAGACGTAGCTCACAGCCCCTCGGTCTACAGCTCCTTCTCTAGCTTTGCCATCCTGCAAGGCTTCACAGCAGCCTCCCCTACCAGACAGTGAGTGTCTGAGCACAAGGCCTCCGTCTGTGTCTTAGACAGCTTGGCACCCCTGGCTTCTGGCTCAGAGCCTGGCGTTCAACAGAGCTCAGGAAGTGTGGACAAATCAGCCAGCAGGGCTGAGGCTCTGCTTTGCAGACATGGTTCTCACTTCACACAGCGCGGCACCCCTCCCAGGGGCCGGCAGCATGCAGTGCTGTGACTATGCAGGTGCTGGGTGGTGGGGGCGCTGCAGGAACCGACGCTGAAAAATCGCGGGGAAGCCCTCGATTCTATTCTTAAAAATCCGCGCACCATTTGTGTTCTCCTTCGTAAGGGATCTAGTTCTGTTCTGATACCCAAAAAAAAATTTTTTTAATTACTTAATAAATTCTTTTCCCCAAAAGTAAATTCAGTAAGCTGGTTGTTCCACGAGGGTGTGTGCCTCTTTTTAACCTATGACTCTGGGCAGCCCCACGCCCCCACTCCCCATGCCCACCATGATAATGGGCAAGCCCTGCTCCCACCTTGTCCTCTGCTCTTTTTTAAGCTGCTTCGTCATGCCAGGGTGATGGTTCCTGCTCTGGAAAGCTCACAGATAGGGCACGTCACAGGCACCGTTCAGATCGGTGGTTTCCACGGCCCTCCTCAGTTTAGTTGGGGTTAGGAGACACGGGGTGCCAAGGAATTCACACCAGAATGGCTTTTAACCTTGTACAGGCTGTTCCTGTGGCAAAACCAAGCACGATGCGATTTCTCCAGGATACGCTGACAGTCCCAACACTAACCTAAGGTCGGGGGGTTCATCAGGAGGAAGTTTACATGAAAGCAGGTGAGGCTCAAGGAGCCACTTCTCTGGAGAAGGAAGCTTTGGTAGGAGTGGGGCGCAGGGGGTATGCGGCCATACCCCCGACTCAGTCCAGCTCCCCTCCCCCCTCCTCTGACTGCGGGGCCGTTTCTAGACAGGGCCTTCACATGACGGTGTACGCTCACAGTGTAAAACTGACCACACCAGTCAAGGCGGATCCCAAGACCACTATCCCCTGAAAACAGGCAACGGGGGAAGTGGCAGGGAAGACGAGGATGTCTAGCTCGGCTTTCTGCTCAGAACTGGCAGCGCTGAGACAAATGAGATAAGGGTCTCCTCACTGACTCGACATCACATGAAGCCATCACTTGCCTGAGATAGGCGCTTGGAAAGAGGAAGATAAGGTAAGTGAGGAGAAGATAAAACCTCGCTTGGAGTTACGTCCATCCACAGTATTTCCTGAGGCTGCCTGCACTCAGGGAGTGACAGGGGCTCTTCTGGGGAGACAGGCACCTCTTGAGCCTCCAGTTGCTCCCCCAGGTCCCGGTAGTAGTTATTACGTGCCCCCAGCCGGAGCTGCTTCTGAGACAGCCTAAGCAGTCCCGGCTTCCTTCCCGGGGGTTTTCCCCTTTCCAGGGTGTGTGGGGATGAGGAGGATGCAGAGCTGCCCCAGGGGCCTCTGGGATGGCAGCCTACAGGCAGGGCAGAGCCCAGAAACACCAGCAGTCCCCTCTTTAAAGAGGGTAAATCACAGAGTTGAGGTAAATAAAATGAAATCCCCAAAATGGTGACTGAGTGACAAGGGCTGTGATAAGGTCAAAGGACGTGTATGAGCAAAAGCTGATCATTACTCTGCATTAAAGATTACCAACTAGGATTAAAAATCAATTAGAGAGAAGCTTCTCCCAGTGACAGCAGCAGAAAATCAAGCTAATAAATGATCCCGATCAGAAGGATACTGGATTTTCAAGTTTGTTCGGCACTTATGTGCTAATCTAGGCTTATTTCTCCTTCACGGAGGAATATGAAACACCCTGGAAATAGTCACAATACACTGTGGGTAACTCCAAAGGACCAGGTTGTATACCGATGGGAATAAAAGCACAAGATGCCCTTTCCCAGTAATCCACTACCACACATCCGCAAATTAATGCGGCTGGCTTCAGGGAAACGTTTTCATTAAATTAATAGTGTTTGGCAAGCGTCAGGAACACAGAATCTCACAGACAGATACAGGCAGGAAAAATCACAGTTCAATCTAAAAGCAACACACCACAGGAGGGGACGTCAGTCTACACGCATGCAGAGAAGCCACACAGGGGGAGTGGGGGTGGGAGACACACAGAGCCCCTCACACGTGGTGGCGGCAGAATGTGCAACATGGATCCAGCTGCTTACCCACTAAGGACACCAAGAACCAGGTTAAGGACGAAAAATGAGCCAAGGATGATGAGACTAACAAAATACACCCATGGCCATTCCCATCCTATCGCATCATTTACCTGTAAAATGTAAGGAGATCAGTTATCAGTTATCTATTTACTAAAGAGCGGAACCCTAGGAGCAGCTGCCAGACCACTCAGGGCTTTGATGGGAGAGTTAGTGCTCCTAGTAAGGGACCCCGCCTAGGGCCTCCCATATTTTTTGTCTTCAAATAAGCACAGGCTCTGCTGCTGAAATCTGCAAAGGTGGCCTACCAAACGTTGGCCAGGACCAGCTCATTTAGCTACTGTTTCTTACCCACTAATCTGTTTTACATTTGGACCCAGACCAATAAAGCAATTGTAAATGTATTTCATTTGAGGACAGATACAAGGGCAAGCAATGGAAACTATGTAAATCCCAAGCAACAGTGCTGATGAATTTCTGGTCAATAACTATCGTATCGCTTCTCTTTTGCAAAGGCTGGTGAGGTTCCAGGAAGTATCGTGAACTGGGAAGCCTCAGCAGAAACGACACAGAAAGCACTTGGCACCCACTCGGCGGCCCCCCGCTCACAAAGCCTGTGTGGTCTTGGCAGCTGTCCTCAGGACTCTGCTTTCAAGATGAAAGAGGTGTAGCTTACCCGCTCAACACACCAAGTACAAGATTTAGTACGAAAAATGACCCAAAGATGACGAGACTGACAAAATACACCCAGGGCAATTCAAATCCCATAGCATCATTCATCTGTAAGAAACAAGATGTTCTCATAGGAGTGGGTTAATAAGAGACTCTAGTAGGGAGAGAGGGTCACATTAGAGACAGCATTCTATACATTTAATGAAACATTTACTTAGAATCAAATCACACACAACAGCGGCCAATACACATTCATTATATATTTCCAACACACACACTCACATGCATACACACACACAGTCATGAAAGCTTTAGGGGCAAATAACCTCAGGCTTTGGCCACCGGGAGGGGAATCAGCTGGCATTTGGCTCTTCCTCACAGGAAACTGCCTGAAAAAAGGATTTTCAGCAAGGATCTGGGTAGAGGACAAAATTAGTGCTTAGCTGGAAATTATTTTCTACCCTGCCAAGTTGTTAGTACTTCTTTTGCTTTTAAGATTTGTAATGGTGGAAAAGTCTTAGTTAAAAAGACAAATTGGCAACGTTTGACTCTATACCTTTTTTTTTTAATCCTAAAATAATAACTTTGCATTGGAAGCCAACCTCACCAAGGAAATCTAACCCACCTTAAATCTAGATGATCTGCAATCAATGAGTTCAAGAGCGGCTACACTAATGCCCAAAAGGAAAGTGTTCAGAAGTCTCTAGATGACACAGATTCAAGGGTGCTTTGGGAAATGAGGTTTTTCCAACTGCGCCCACAGGGAGGACCGGGGAGAAGGAAAAGCCATTATCCCCACACCTAGCTTGGACTCGGGTGACCCACCCTGAGAGCTAGCTGTGAGCCAGCCGGCTCGTCCACAGGACTCCCGTGCCCTACTTGTGGGACAAGCTCAAGCAAGACCGCCAGACATGGCTTCCCTGACAGACCCCCCGGGGAAGCTTTGGTCATGGGCAACATTCATGCTGGAGTCAACAGGCTCTCAGGTTTACAGCTGGATGGAGCTTCACAGCACAAGTCAGTGTTAAATTGGGCCAGCACTTCTCCCAGGAAGGCGGCATGAGGGACCAGTCAGGGGGCCAAATGAATGACCCCAGGCCAGACTTGACTGGAACACCAAGAATCTTCAGCCAACAAAACTAGGTGCTAGTCTGGGCCCATTCCTGGCTCTTGTCCCACAGGTGTAAGCCCTCGGGCCTTTTAAGCATGTGCTTTGCTGCACATTATCTGGCTCCAGGTTTTAGCATCATAGAATGAGACTCATACATTTCACTACGTTTGCCTCCTGCTGACACCAAACAGGAAAAGAGAACATTAAAAATAAAAAAAAAAACTACCTAACATCTGTTGCTGAAGTCTTAGGAGAGGGCATTAAAATCCCTTGTGAAACACCTGCTTGGCCACATGAAAACTGACGTGCTTAATAGAACTCATATCAGTCTGCACATCTTACATTGGCAATTAGAGTAATGAATGAGCCAAGGCCACAACGGCAATTGTTGATCTAATTAAGCTGGATAAACTAATTTCAGCAGGAAAGCAGAGGGTAATTCTTCCAAAGCAACTACACCAGCAAACTTATTTAAAAGCCCATGTGGGGAGGAGGAGAAAAAGGCTGCCTGATATAGTGGCCGGAGCCCAGCCTGGAGTAGGACCTTCCACTGAGATTTCTCTGGGCCTTTTTCCTCTCTTTCAGAACAGAACTGACAGGGGAGAACATGCTCACGGGGAAAGATGCTCAAGTCCAGGACTCCCACTAGGAGACCTCACTTTTCTACAACTTGGGCAAACTCAGTGGGCCAAGCCATCTGCTTCACCAAGCCCCATTCAGGCCTCAGTCTTGTGCTCCAGAGAATGGCTCTAGTAATAGCTGTCTGCTCCACTTGGGAGGGAAAAAATTTTGTTTTAATTAGAGCTCTTTTTAATTTCTTAGAAGTGTTTGACAGATTCACATTGGTTCAAATCAGAAATGTCACCTGGGAGCTGGGGGGAAGGCTAGAGCTAAACAAAGGCCACACAGGAGACTAAAGTTCCAGATGTTGGGAAGAAAAACTTGAGAACGTAAAAGCTCTATGAGCCAGTCTTCCCCTGAACTCACTTTCTCAACCCAGGTCTCTTTTCAGAGGCTCGTATTTCTTAGACTTCACCATATACCCAGGACAAGTCAGAACTGGTAGGCTGTTCCCCCAAATACCCATATGAAAATACAGACTCTGGGACTGTGTTTGAGTGGTCTTGGTCAACATTGAAGAAATCGGCATGAGCTGAGTTATATCAAAGTCATCACTTCTGGTGCCCAGGAGATGTTCTATTGAGTTTTAGTTTTCCCTGACTTCAAAGGTATGCTTTTGGGAATGAGATTAAATGTACATCGATGTCTCCAATTAAAGGCCAATTTAAGTCTTTTTGTTCTAACTTTTGAAAACACTACAGGAAACTTGGTACACTGGTTACAGCTCCCCTGAGCATGGAATAAGAGGAAGGTACAGAAAGGCAAGCCTCTGGTTAACTAGACAGCAATTTCCCAGGCACTTTGCATAAAGCAGATGGCCAACTTGACCATGAGAACCTCCCATTAGAGTCTAACAGCCAGCACTTCCATAGGTGTGTTTCCTGAGTAAAGAACTTAACACTAGGGCAAGAGACCATAAATAAATTTATTGATAGCTCTCTCCTGAAACCAATACTATTTTAACTAATTTCTTATATTCAAAAACATTTATTCTGAGTTGAAGAAAAAAAATGGACCATGTGATCTTAGCCTGTATCTTGCAGACAACAAAATTAAAGCCCGAAGAGTTCTGGTGACCTACTCAAGGTCACACACCCAGACCTATCCCAGCCTTCATGCCCTTTCCTTGCACTACACCCCTTCTGCCTCCATGGATAGGCAACCGCATGTGGGTCGGATGGCAGCTTAGTTATGTTTACGTTACTCAATTTATAAAAGAGCTCTACAGTAACTTTTTTTCACCAGAAGTTCATAATCCCACTCCCTACACACCCATATGGTTCTAAGTGTCTTTCTGCATATTGGGCCCACCTGTACTTCTCTTCTCAAGACCCCACTAGCCACTTGCTAGACACTATTGAGAACTGAGGTCTCGACGAGCTTGAGAGCACTGACTGAATACAACCTTGACAAGATGCAACATAATCCCTGTCCAAAACTTTGTCCACCGTATACAAATAACCAAAGGACTGAGAAATTTGCTTGCAGTCAATATCTTAAGCATCTCCTTAGTAATCTCTCAAGATGTTTCCTTGACACCCTAGATGTGGATAAAAACTGATATTTAAACGTAGTCTACACTGAGGCAATGGGATTATATACTTGAAGAGGAATAGTAATTAGTACTTGCTGAGCACCTGCTCTGTTCCAGGCACTGTGTTATGCAGGAATGTTCTGTTCTAGAATACAACTGTGTGGCTTCCAGCTGACCGTGCCCCAGAAAACATTAGAAAGGCTTGGCTCCTGCCTATCTTTATGATGAGTTAATAAATGTAATCAACAAGTAATTTAAAACAACCTGATATATTTCAGAGACTAAGATCTTTGGGAACACTCTAGACGACATTACTTATATGTCCCCTAGTGTTCTAGAAGGGTGGAAGAATGCTAATGAAAGAGTGCTGGGTTCTAGTCTAGACCAAGGGTTGACAAACTACTACCTGCAGGCCAAAGCCAGCCAGCCACCTGCTTTTGTACAACCCTTGAGCTAAAAACTGGCTTTTACATTTTTAAATGTTTGAAAAAAAATCAAAAGAATATTTCATGACACATGAATGTTATACAAAATTCAAATCTCAATGTCCATAAATCAAGTTTTATTGGAACAGCGTCATCTCATTTGTCTATATGTTATACCTGGCTGCCTCTGAGCAACACAAGTAGAGGGCAGAATTAAGTAATTGTGAGGCCAAAAATATTTACTATCTGGCCCCTTATAAAAGAAGTCTACAGACCCCTATCCTAGATCAAGGACCACAACTTACTGTAGGATCCTGGGGATATTCAGTGGTCTCCCTATATTCCACACTTTCCATCTCCAAAATTCCAGACCTTCTATGAAGGGCTATAGACTGGGTTGATATTGATATATTACTTGAGTTCCTTCATCAGAATAAAGATACCATGTAGTTCACAGAGAATATAATTATTATAGTGTCAAATTATTAACTCTGTCATATTAACAATAGAAATAATAATTATGTGATCTTAGTAGCACTTAAAGGTGTTCAGGAAAGCAAGTAGAAACTTGTTTCTGGGTACATGGAGTTCTCGCTTCAACCTCTAATCCCACACTCCCAGAGCTTTCACTTGCTTGACAATAGGAAATTGTCGTGAGAGAATCAATGGGCAGAAAGATAACAAAGAGTATAAAATTGTCCATTAGTCAAGGGATGTTGGATCAATAGTGAACAATTCACCATGACAACAGAACAGAGCTAAGAGAAGTCACAGATTTTTATGTTTTTAAAAAATCAAAGTGCTATGTTCTGTACTGTTTTGGAGGGAGGGATCAGAGTTTGGGCTATATGAATGATGCATTTTCATTTTTCAGAAATTTTGAGGGAAACTGGGATTGAGACTTCAATTAATCTAGCTGGGAGTTACAATTTAGATGATAATAGTGAAAATGAACCCTTTACCTAATTGAAGGGTCCCCTGGCACAGCTTTAAAGTCTTGGCTCATCCAATATAATCTCCCTCCTCCTCTTCATGAAAGGCATTGTCTTACAGACATAAATAACAAATGTGAGTGCATACACACACACACCCATACACACACACACACACACACACACACATATACATATACTCTATGACGATAAGAAAAAGGAGGGGAAAGGGAGAAACAAGATATAACATGTTGGTGATACTTAATTACCAAACTAAACACACACTTTGGGGGTGAAAATATAAACATACCCTCTTTGTCTAACACTGGATATATATATATATAGGGACTCCTACAATCGTGTAAGCTGGATGTTCACTGGTGAAGGGAAGCAAAAACCTGCTTATGGCCAGTGTATGTGTGCTATGTTCTCTGAAGTTATAGAGTAATATGAAGTCTAAGAGAGTCTGAAGTTTAGATACTGTCAGAAGCCCCTTCTCAGTTTATAGGCCTTCTAACTAGAGACTGCCGATTCAAGATTTTATCACTAATTGCCTTTTAACAAGTCATTATTGGGGTCCTGGTCAATCCCATTTGGACTTGGGTTTAGGCTCAAAATCTACATGTCAGTTGTTTTTCCAGCCACACTGTGGCATGAAAAATAATTTCTAAACATCTGTGAGCTTTTTCAAATTCTACCAAACAAATAAATAAACTCCGCTCTGGGAAATGGTTATCAAAATCCTACGGCTCTTCATTTATAGCAAACCTTTCTGGCTCTGTATCAGAAGGAAGAGCCAGACCTTAGCCATCGAAAGGGTGACCCATCTGTTTTCATGACAGGATGGATGGGTCCCCACTCCATTTCTGCCCTCTCTGCCAGAGTTCTATAGCTTGAAAGAGAGAGGAAAAGAGAGCTAAGGGCTGACACACAGGAATACTGAAGATGCAAGGGAAATATTATCATGGGGAAACCCATTTTGGCTCTAGGGCTGTGCTAAGTTATGAAAAGCATGAAAGAAATCAAATTTATGTTCCCTACCTTCTATTCCGGATTCTAGTAGAACAATCTATCTGCCTTTGTGTATAAAAGGTTACTTTTAGCCCACAGAAGTCCAGGAGCCTCTTAACCTGGGAAATGACCCCCAGGCCCTCTAAGAGTTCAATCAGGACAGCCCTGGCCTTTTGGGGTTCCTCCAAACAGGGTGTCCTAGGTACACTCAGCAACCTCTGCCCAGGCATCGCTGGAGAGAGGAGGAAGCTGACAGTGTGCATCATGCTTCCTGGAATGGTAACTAAAGTCCTGAGGAGAGAAAGGATGATGAGTCTTACTGCGTGAAATGAGGGTCTGCTTCCCTTCCCAAAGAACTGAGTTCCAGGGTTTCTTTTTCAGCCTACGCCCCAGTGGCTCTCGCTAGTGAAACTCTCTCCCCCAAAGAAAGAACACGCCATCAGCTCCCTCCTCCCGCCGCTTACCCAGTAGAGCACGTCCGTCCAGCCCTCCATGGTAATGCACTGAAACACGGTGAGCATGGCAAAGGCAAAGTTGTCAAAGTTGGTGATGCCTCCATTCGGGCCGGCCCAGCCACTCCGACACTCTGTGCCGTTGGCACACTGGCGTCCATTCCCTGAGAACGCACACGGCGCTGGGTCCTCTTCAGCTACGAGATCTGCCAACAGAGCCAAAAGGCCTCACCTCTCAAAGAGAGGGACACCAGGAAACCCAAGCCTGGGGACAGCGAGCACCCCTGCCAGAGCCGGGAACGCCCTGCCTCCCACCCCCACACTTCACACTGAAACTGGCTCAGTAAATTGACAGGTACACTTGGCTCTTTTTCCCCCTCATTCTGTTTTGGGTTTTTCCCAAAACCACAGAAGTTTTGTTGTTGTTTTTTTGAGGAGGGGGGAATCACATTTTTCTGAAGTTAGGTTAGCTACCATTTTCATTACTCACCTGAATCAGCAAAAAAACATGTTTTGTGCATTTTTCCAATAAAAAGTTCCAATCCTATAATAGCATAGATTATGATTACAAATAACACCAAAAGGGCTATGTGCAGGAGGGGGACCATGGCTTTTATAATGGAGTTCAGCACAACTTGTAAACCTGCAAGAGAGAGAAATAGTGTGTAAGCCAGGAAGATACTTCAATGATGCACATATATGAGTATATTATAAATCCTAATGAAACACACACACACACAGGAATCTACGTATGACACATAGTAATAAAACTCAAAGAGATATTTTGAAAGCTTTTCATTAACAGTAAGCCTGGATGAGAGCTAAGTTAAAAAGGAACCTAAAGATCACCGAGCCCAACTTCCTCAATTGACCAATGGTAGCACTAAGGCCAATAGAGGGGTCTGTCCAATATCAAAGTCAGTCATTTGCTCATCCATTCAACAAAATTCCTGAACGTCTACCATGTGGCAAGGATAAGGTTTAGTGCTTTGGAAGATATGAGGATGTATTACATAAAGTGCCCTCTCTCAAAGAATTAAATATAAATTTAAGGCGGCCCACAGACGCTGTGTGAGTGATATCAGTTACAATCTAAGAGGGAGGAAAACACCATTTCTGAGTGGGCAGAGGGAGGAGGACTGGGCAGCAGCCTCCCTCTAGGCCGGGTCTGAGGCTGGGGGTGGTGGGTTTCCACAGGTGGGCAGAGGGAAGAGAGCTCCAAAGGCACAGATGTGATCGTGGCAGTGTAGGTGGGGGCAGGGAGGTGGGGAGTCTTGGCTGGTGAGCACAGGGTAGAAAAGAATATCAGGAAAGGAAAGCAGGTTGCAGTAGGTAGCTCTGGGCTTCGGATTTGGATTGCAGGGCCAGTATTTGTCCATTTGGATTTATTTTGCAGAAGGCAGCCATGCTAGAAAGGTGACTGGAGCAGTGGAACACAAGAACTGTGGACACGTCGGCAGAACGTGCTGGGCTCTCCAGGTAGAAGCAGGGAAGGGTCACAATGAGACAGGGACTCAGCAACTGAGTTTGAGAAAGAGAAAATTCGCCTGAGAGGCAGGGTCGTGGGGGAATCCCAGGGCTGAGCAAAAGCAAGCATGTCAAACAGGCTCTCCTGGAACGAGGGAGGTCAGAGAGAGGCAGCGGAAGGGGAGGGTGAGAGCCCCTTGAGACCCGGTGAGTTTGATCACTGGCATATCATGAAGACGAAAATGTCCTGCAGCTGAATTGTGGGCTTGAGAGATGAGGGAGGAACAAGGAAACCTAGGAGCCACCAGAGAGTAATACTCAGAGCCATAGTACAAGAAGAGAAAAAGAGGTAACGGAGAGAGGGATGACGGGGCAACGCTCAGGGGTAGGGTTGGGCGGAAGAAAGCAGGGGACTGAGGGACAATGGTCAGCACGACACCAGAACCGACACTGGAAACCACTTCCTGACTCCCATGTTTAGTGTCCTGCACTCTTTCCGCCACCCCACGACCACAGCTTCTGCTCTGTGCTTCACCCTTTTCCCCTTTCTCTTTCCCTTCCCCTCCTTACTGCCTGTGCCTCATTCAAACTGCCCTTTTCTAGTATCTTCTCACTTTCCCGATGCACATTCAAAGAATGGAAGAATTTAAGAATTAAGATGCTAGGTTAAAATACGTTAGAAACCAGAACACCAAGCAGAGAATACTCATCAGCAATAAAAGCAGAACTTCGCCATGATAAGAAACATAGGGAAGAGGTGGGCAGAACAGACTGATAAGAGGACTTCTGACTCACAAAGAGCCCTTCTTTCCAAAACCCTCATTGTGACCAAAATACTAGGTACTGCCTTCAGATATTTAGTGTTCAAGTGGTTCCTTTTGGGGGGAAAAATTATCAATAAGATGATTGTTTATGTTTTCACCTTCCAGAAGGACTAGGTGGAGAGGGAAAAAAGATATCCATTTTAATCTATTTGTATAGGGGTTGTTGTAGTTGTTGTGGTTGTGGTTGTTTTGGACATGGATGGCCCATCACTCGGCAGTGAGGTCTTCTAAATACAGTAAGCCATATGTTTCATGAATATGTTTATATTTAAGTAACTACTGTATTTAAAATTGGCCAAATTTGTGAGCTAAGGAAGTCATATCTTAATGCGAACGTGTAGACGTCCATGACATTAGGCTTCTCTGTATATCAGCGATATGCACAGATCTCACAGGGCTGGGAGAACACCGGGCCAGGACCTAGGGGACTGTGTGTGGGTCAGGCCCTATGAGGCCACCCGCTAGCTGTGAGAACTGGCACAAGCCAGTACCTCCAAACAGGCCTCAGTTCCTCATCAGAACGATGATGCACTTGGAGAGGATGGTCGCTAGGGTTCTTTCCCACTTTCATGGTTTAGGATTCCAATGAATACCGGTACTTACTTCTCAGTGGAGTGTGGGTGGTTAAGAACTCTGCAAATGTCTGAACTCTTATCTTCCGAAATTAGTAGTGACCTTCCACTGAATGAATCTATAGTCACACACACACACACACACACACACACACACATACAAACACACACAATCCTGTCTTGTAGGGCGGTCTGAATTCTCTTTAGAAATGACTAGACAATTCTCAGATCAGTATGAACAGCCCAACTCTCCCAGGCATTTTTAACAATGTCAGGTTCTTGAGAAGACCTCACTCGGCCTCAGCTGTTAACCAGGACTGGAGAAACAATGATCCAGAGCTGCTGACCCCTCTCCCCAAAGCCCATGTGGGCCTGATGAATGATCTGGGTGTCCCCCCTCCCTGCCCCAAAGGGAAGTTAGAATAGGGGCTGGAATGTCCTCACAGAAGACTTAGATTCCCCTTTCTCCCTGTTGACCCCTGGGAGAATGTGATGGAGTTCCCCATCAAGCTCCAAACAGTGAGATTTGGGGGGAAAGGAAGAAAGAGAGCTTAAAACTGGTTCTCAAAGGTTCCAGGTCGTTTAGTGAAGAGCCAAGCCAATGCTAGGCGCGTTTTGAGAGCTTTCAGGGGCCGGACTTGCACACGTGAAGCCACAGCACCCATGCGGCTGCTTCCAGCACGTAAATCAGGCACGCTGCCCTGTCGTCTGCTCTTTGGGGGAGAAAAGTTGTCATGGTTACTCTGAAATTAGATGAAGCTGCAACAACTGAATCTGAACGAGCATGTTTGCTCACTGAACTTCTCATTTAACCACGCCACGCGTGACAGAGCCAGTCATTTCCAAGGTATTTCCATGTGTCTCAATTGCTTCCAGACAGTTCTGTGGCTTTGACTTGTGCTGATCATTTTCAGTGAAAATAAATGAACCATCTGGAAAAACAAGTACCAATAAAACACCACTTCCTATATTTTAAAATGTTGAATTTGAAAGCCTTTTTTTCTTCCAGAGAATTGTGGGTGCCTTCCGGGCACCAACAGGTTTAATAAAAATTCACAAAGAACCACTCGAGAAACAAAACCGTGCTCAGTGCTCTTCCGACGACTTTCCAAGTTGTGAAAAACAGGCCCGCCCTGCAGCCCCCAGGCAGCCACCTCACGACTGCAAAGGTGCTAGGACATCTCCCCTCTTAAGTTCCAACAGGGTGTCCTTTCAGGGGCAGAGCCCACTAACGCACCCCTCACACACAGCCTGAAACACCTGGCCAGGGTGCAGACCCGCCTTCCCAGCTTCAGGCAGTACACGGCTGGCCTAGAGGTCTGCAGCAAGAAGCCCATGGGGGCCCGGCAGTGACAGGCATCGGAGCCCAGTGGATGACAGCAGCATCTCTCACCCCTCGGAGCTCCTCTGTGCCCCAGGCCTTATGCCGGGGCTCCCTCTCACTCTCATTCGGCTTGTACAAACACCTTCAAGCAGGTACTACTATGGCCTATGTCTAGGGAAGGGCATGAACGCATTCACCTCTTCCTCTGGAGCGGGACAGGCACCATCCTTGGGCGCAGAGGGCCGGGTAGAGTTTTCAGGAGGCCAGCCCCCTGCCGCCCCTCACTTTGCAAAGGGGCCATGAGTTGAGCACTCCAGCACCCTCATCTGGATAACTCAGCATCCTCAGAGGGGCAGGCCTGGGAGTGGGAGGAAGCGATGGCCAGCATGGTGTCACAGAAGGAAAACCGGACTGGAGTCAGGAGGCCTGGTCTCTGCAGCCCCTGCCACCACTTACTTGTCTCTCTACAAGAGTAGATTCTTTCTCCTTCAAAATCGGGAAGACACATCACCACCCGCCCCTCTCGGGCATCCAGAGTCACGACACAAGCCCAGGGAGGAGCGTGGCAAACGGCAAAGGCCCTCCAGGGTCGCTTTACCTGGAGAGCCCACGGCTGGAACACAGCAACTCACCTTGCAGCACTGAGTTTCACCATCCTGAGACCCACCCAGAAGAAAAAAGAAATTCAGCAAACTCCTGGCTTTAGGAAACAAAACGTGCTTACTGGGCACTCCTGATACTAGTCGAAGTGGTCGTAACACTCGGAAGGCGCGAAGGGCTTTGACATCAAAGCCTCCTGATTTGCCACTAGAGTGGTTACCGCCTTCTGTTTCTTTGGTTAATTGTTCCAAAATTACACTAAACAATCTGAAAGGAGAAGAGAGAAAGAGCTGTTAGTCTGTCACCCACAGAAGCAAAACAGGATGAGTAGTTATTTCTGAACAAGGGCTAATTCTGTACGTCTGCAGCTTAAATAAAGGGAGAGCAAGGTCAAGAGTGTGACTCCTGACCGTGACCCCTATGACTGCCGTGAATGGGGACTAGATTGATGCCCTGTTTCCCTGTCAATGGAGCATCCTCAAGCAAGTCAGCCCTGCAGAGGAGGGGGCTCACTGGGGATCCAATGACAACAAGCAGACTTGCCCCAACAGAAGTAACAATAATAATCCATAACAGCTACCATTTAGGAGCACTCACCATGTGCTAAGCACTTTGCATACATTACACCTCACTAATCTTCACAAAATGTTATGCAGTAGGATTGACACCTTTTTACACATGAGGAAACAAACTTCACAAGAACAACTTGCCCAAGTTCACACAACTAGAGGCAGAACATGAATCCGGGTATGTTGGCCCCACTAGGATGTAGGTTCCATAGGACAGGGAATTTTAGTCTCTTTTGTTGATTTAGTCTCTTCTAGCCTAATGCCTAGAACAAACAGTTCCTGATATGTAAGAGGCACTCAAAAAAACATTTGATAAATAAATCAATGAACAAATATTGACTTCTAAGTGCCAAATCATAATCGGCATGTTATATACCACCTCACAAGGATGTTGGGGGAATGATGTAAATCACAGATGTTAAAGATCTGTGCAAAGGCCAGAAGTGGTAACCTAACGTAAGATATTAATACCATTATTTTCTCTTCTGAAATGTGAATAACATTGTATCTACTAGCTCCAGCAAATTTCTTCCTCCTCTCAAAGGTTTTTCAAAAAAAAAGCTATTTCCAGGCACTCTGCTCATTTAAGTTACTTTTGCTGCTTCAAAGAAGCATTTATTCTTTGGAATTGCTGCTTGTTTTTCAGAATAAATATAAATTTGTCCATTTCAAACAGAATCCACTCTGGCCAATCAGATTGTAGGAATGACTGGCCCAGCAACAAAGAAAAGGTTCCTGAAGTTTAATTAGCAGCCAAAGCAGAAACTCTGCCCTCACTGGCATGCCTGTGGATGGCCAAGATACGAAGTCCATAAATACAGGGTGGTCTGATCCGTGGTCCTGATCAGGCACTCATGTCATTCTGGGGCATTTAAAGACTCGCCATTTGTTTTAATAACAGTACAGCAGTAAGCAATAAACCCAAGGGGCAGGGGGAGGAATAAGTCAGGTCTCTACCTTCTCAAAGCTGCAGATGACAGCCTTCTCTCATTACTGTATTTTTTTTAAATTACTGTAACCCCCTGCAGCAAGGCTCAAGTTAAAAGTCTCTCTCCAAAACAAGCTCATAGCTTCACAACAACAAAGAAAAAGCAAGAAAACCTCCAATTTTTCTGAAAAATGGCAGCCACAGGAATTTTCATCCCGAAGGGTTAGGAAAGTAATTTATACAGGTGGTGACTTAAGATTGCTTTTTCAAGTATCAGCGCTTTGCAATGCACACTTTACGGTACTTTATCTTCCACTCTTCAGCACTGTCCTTGGCAACAGGTAAATAATGTCTCTTTCCCATTAGAGAGGAACCTGAGTCAGAGAGGAGGCTGGTTGCAGCTTCCAGACAGCCAGGCACGGAAGGGGCCAGGGCTGGCTTCCACTCCTAAGAGTTAGGAGGCCTTAGGAAAGTCCCTCCCCTTCTCTGGGCCTCAGTTTCCCTCTCTGTAAAAATGACGAAACTGGATTAAATAATCCAGAAACCCATCTTCGTTCCCATTCGAATAGTCCGCAAACACCACAATCAAGATACAGAACATTTCCAAGTATCTACAACAGTTCTCTCCTGCCCCTTGGCAGGCATCCTCCCTCCAAGCACAGCCGTGGGGACGCACTGGCGGGCTGGTTTTTTTGTTGTTGTTGTTTTTCCTTTTCTTGAATCTTGTATAAACAAAGTCATACAGCATGTTCTCCTTTTTGTTTTTGCATGTTCTCCTTTTTATCTTTTTTTGCTCACCATGTCTTTAAGAGTCATCCAAGTTGTTACATTTATTAGCAGTACATTTCTTTTTTTCTTTTTTTCTTTTTTTTTGAACTGAACTGGGGGCCTCACCGCATTCGGGAAGCACACCCCAGCATGTGTGGGAAGCATGTGGGTCTGCCTGGGCCGGAGCCAGGATTCGATCCTCAGTCCTTGGGACTTCAAAGCAAGCGCTTAACCCGCTGAGCCATCCCTGCATTCCCAGCAGCACATTTCTGTATATTGTTGAGTGATATTAAACTGCATGACTATACCACAGGGAGTTTATCCATTCACTCATTAATATTTCGGTTGCTTCCAGTTTTTCTCTATTATGAAATAAAGTCTTTTTGTGAACTAAGGTGTATTTTCCCTTATCTTGGATAAGTACTTGATAGTAGTGCTTGTCATATGACCATATAATTAGTGTATGGTTAATATTTTAAGAAATTGGTGAACTTTTTCAAAATGATATATCATTTTCCATTTCCACAGTGTCTGACAGTTCCAGTTGTTCCATATCTTGATTAACATTTGGTATTTTCAGTCTTTTTACACTGATTAATACCTGTGGTTATATAACTGCTGTCTTTGTGGCTTTAATTTGCATTTTTCTAATTACTAATGATGAACATCTTTTCAGGTGCTTGTTGATCATTTATTACCGGTAATACATATCTTCTTTTGTGAAGAGCTGTTCAAATCTTTTGCCCATTTTTGGAGTGGGGTTGTCTTCTTACTATTGAGTTGCAAAAGTGCTTTGTATATTCTGAGTACAGATATTATATATGTCTTGTGAATATTTTTTCATCTGTGAATTACTTTTTCAATCTGAAAAAGCCATCTTCACTGAATAAGATGTCTCGTTAGCATCTTCTGGCTTGCATAGTTGCTCATAAGAAGTTTGTGGGGGAAGCTGGGATGGCTCAGTGGGTTAAGCGCTCACTTTGCAGCGCCGGGGACCAGGGATCGAATCCCGGCCCTGGCCCGTGCGGACCCATATGCTGAACTGGGAGCTCACCCAGTTCAGTTCTCTCTCTGTCTCTGTCTCTGTATCTATCTATCTATCTATCTATCTCTCTCTATCAAAAATAAAAATAAATAAATAAAAATATATTTTTTTAAAAAAAGAAGAAGTTTGTGATGTCTTTTTTCTCTGACTGCTTTTAAGATTTTCGCTTTCTCTTTGGTTTTGAGCAATTTGATTATGATTATAATGTATCTTGATGTAGCGTTCTTCCTGTTTATTTTGCTTGGGCTTTGTTGAGCTTCTTGGACTTATGGGTTCCTATTTTTAATCACATTTAGAAAGTTTGGAATCAGTTCTCTTATCTCCTTTCTTCAGGGACCCCAAATATATATATGCTAGACCACTTGGTATTGTACTATAGGTCATCGTCATTACTCTTTATGTTATTGCTATGTCTTTAAGTTCCTTGATTTTTTCTTCTGTTGCATCAAATCTGCTGGCTAGCCAATTCAAAAAATTTTTCATTTCAGATGTATTTTTTAGCTCTTGATGTCCCACTTGATTTTTTGTATTGCCCCATCTTTCTTTATTATAGTCATGCATTCCTTTGAATCCATAAACATATTTATAATAGCTGTTTTTAAAGCTCTGTAAAGTAATTCTCTACTAATTCCATCATCTCTGTCATTTCTATTGATGGAAGTTCCTCCTGGTTATGGGTCACATATCTTCGTATATCTAGAGATATTTGAATGGATGCTGGATGTATTTTTAAGTGTCTAGATTTTGTTTTCTTCCCTTAAAGATTATGGAGTTTTGTTTTGGGTTTTTTTGTTGTTGTTTGTTTGTTTGTTTGTTTGTTTTATCAGGCAGTTAAATTACTTGCTTTTCAGTTTGCTCCTTTTCAAACATTAGTAAGAGTTTCAGGTAGTCCTCATTCTAGAACAAAGTTTGACAAAAACCTTTTGTAAAGGCCAGATAGAAAATATAGGGTCCAGCAGAAGTAACACCCCTTTTTCATGAGCTGGTAATCTATACCAAATCTTTTATCACAAAATTATAAGCATGTATGATTTTGCCATACTACTTTAAAAGGGTATTACTTCTGCCAGACTGTATATTAGACTTTGTGGACCTAAACTACTCAACTCAACTCTGTAAATAAATATGTGACAGTGTTACAATAGACCATTATTTACCAACATTGGTAGCAGGCTGGATTTGGTCTATTGGCCATAGTTTGCCATCTGCTGCCATAAAGCTACTTTATCTCTACTCATGGCCCTTTGGTGGGTCTCTACTGATAGTCAAGAGTGTTAGATGACATCTTTTGACTCTGGTTTGTATTCCCTAATAGTATTCTTTGCCTGGCCTCATAGCATCTCACCCCATGTAACTATGGCTTCAGCCAAAACTCAAGAGGACTCCAGGACATATGCATTTATAGAGTTCTTCCTCTGATATTCCCCTCCCATACTATATCTCTCAAATTTAAGCCACCTCAACGTCCTTGAACTCTTGTTTCTGTCTCAGCTTAATGAGACCACCACACTCTTCTTGGTTCCCTGTCTTTGTGCTATGCTATAGTCTGAAAAATGCTCTAGGTAAAAAGCCAAGGTGATTATAGGGTAGGGACAAAGGAAATGGAGATAATCATCTCCATTTTCTAGCTGAACAGAAAGTCCAGGGTCAGGAGAGGCACAGCAAGCTTATTCCAGAACCAAGAGACCAGCAAGGCTCCTGTTAGCCATTGGTTGTTAGAGCTCAGCAAATACAGGAAGGTATGGTACATACCCACCACCTGTTCATTTTAGCTGCACTACCTTTGCAGTCATACCTTAGATACCAATGTACTGTTGTGGTTTCTACAAAAGCTATGGGTCTTTTTCCCCCCAAAAGCCTAATTAATCACTGGGCTGCCATTTCCTATTTCAACTCTGTAGGCTAGAAATGCAAAATTTGTTCCACTCTCCCAATATCCAGCAGTATTAGTTTCCCATGAAAAGCCAAAGGATTCATGATAAAAGAATAATCTGAAAGAAAAGTTACCTTACTCAGCTCTAAAAGGCAGTTCAACTAAGTCATGGAGATGAAAATACAGACGCTATTTAACAATCTCTCTCAGACCAAATATAATTTTAGGAGCAACCCATTTTCTAGCTGTGTAACTAAGACTCAGCAACAGAATCTATCGTATTTTCCTATGTGGGTATTTGGTCCAAGGATCCAACGTTTCCTCTGGTGTGGATTCATTTTTCTCTTGCAGGCAACATTTCCAGGTGTGGAAGGACTAGAATAACACAGGCCACCACTGTTTTTTATTTTAGCATTCTCCTTTAACTGAAACTGTTGTTGTCTTCTTCCTGTGACAGGATTTCGGGGAAAATGCCTGCTTCTCTGCATTTTCTGGCTTATTTCACTTCAAGCTAGATATCTGACAATATTCACACACTTGTTTGTTATTTAAAACGGGATAGTGGCATGCCAAAATATTTTTCCACAAGTCAGCAGAAAGAATTTATAGCTTTGCTCAAGGGATGTTCAATAGCAGTACCTTACTGCTAAAAGAATTTATTACTTCTTGACTTTTCTTTTTTCCTTCAACTTAACAGGGTGTTAAATATAAGAGCTCTATACGTTTGACTGAAATCACCAGCAAGGCTGGCCTATTTGTGGAAACCAGAGGCCTTGTAAGATGAACTCTCTGTTAGGCGCTTAGACTTCCTTCTTCTATAACATTACTGAAAGAGGGAGTGAAAATCATGAGGGAATTTCAAGCCAGTTCTGCGCAGAAATTGACAGCAGCATCACCAATCTGCAAAGAACTCCTGACAGTTTCTGGCTGCCACCACTGACATAGAAGAATAATCACATTCCCTCAAAAGACATTGTTTTTCTGTGACTCGCCACCTCCCATTTTCCAAACAAACATTTCCCAGAAATAAAAGGGACTTACCCTACTATAACTATAACAAAATCCAGTAAATTCCATCCATTCCTAACATAAGCATTAGGATGTAGCAATAATCCATACGCTATAATCTTCAAAAATGTCTCGACTGTAAAAATAATCAGGAAGGCATATTCTACTTTTTCCTGTGAAGAGAAACAAACAAACAAAAAAGAAAAACAAAATTAAAAAAAAAAGAAAGAAAAGAGGAGCGGGGATGGGAAAGAAGAAAAGATAAAGAAACCAGGATTAGAATCAATATCTCATATCCAAGCATTTTTCTCCAAACAAAATTTTATTATGAGAAATGAAATAATTAATACTGCACCTGGACCAGGAAGGCATTTCAATTCTAACACTGAATTTCTCATAAGCAACTAAGTGTAAAACACTTTTCATTCTGGACTGCATGATTGCATTTTGCCACCTGCCCTGACGCATGTGCAAAGAGTCTGCGTAGGACATAACGGGCATGTTTGTTATTTGCACACATTTGCAAAACGCAGCATGTTTTCCTCCTGAGATTGCCAAATCGAGCCCAGAAAAGCATGATGGTACAGAAAAGCTTTCAATAGTGGCTTTGAACAGAATGTCCCCCGGAAGAAAGGAAGATTTGTTTTCTTTGACCCTCTTGCTCTTGGGTTTACGTGTGGCTTCTAAGTCAGGGTCAGCTTTGTCACTGACCACCAAGGTGACCTTGGCAAGCCCCTCCTTTCCTCTGGACCTAAGTTTTTCTCATCCACAAGTAAAGGGGGGTGAATTCAGGATGGTAAGCACATTGCCTGCTTATTGGCACGCCATCTGTCCCAGAAGATACTGCTGAGTGGTCACCATGCACATTCCCTAAGAGAGTCTGGGCTCAGCCTCCAAACCTCTTCCACCAGATCCAGCAGTCATTCCCATCGGACTGCCACAGACCTTCGAGATGTCACCCTTAGGCTAGATGATTCACAATTTTTTCAGTTCCAACTCATACAACTCCGTGATTATAGAAAACACATCCATCCGTGGCTTTAAATTGTTTGACACTCCTTTTTCTCTTCTATTTCAACTCTTTCCTCTATCATAAAGGTTTTCTTTATACAGCTTCAGTTTTAATAGAAATATGGACCACCTGGGATGTGTGTAGTTAATTTTACAAGCAGCATTCCCTGGCAAGATGCTACTTAAATAATAACTAAATGAAATATCATCAGTAATTAAACTTTTCCATATGGGCCATGAAGTCCTCCAAAAATATTAATTCTACTCTGTGAGACCTGAGGAAAGTTACCAATATTAGGAAAATGGAAGTCATGGAATTCACTTATGAAGATGCCTGGCACAAGAGGTCAAATAAATTTGGCCCGGGAAAAACAAAGCACCGCTTCGACATGACTGGCCCCATCCCAGGAGGCAGGATTAGAAAAATGTCTCCACTAGGGCCCCTAGCTTCGAAATATTTAGTCTGGTAGAGGAGGGTATGGGTTTCGAACATGCACACAGAGAAAGTCCCAAGAGAGGTAAGTGACAAAGAGTAAGTCCAAATCTTGAGCCCTCTGATAAGGCCAAATGGTTAGTCCACATCTCCCCCTGTAAGGACTTTGCTATGTCACATGTGATAGCTCTTCTGCCTAAGCCACCCTGAGCTCAAGGCTTCTGCCACCAGAGTGCTACCTCTCTATCATGGCCTAATTCCAGTCCCCAGCTGAACTCCCACTTGTCTCACCACAGCATACTTGATAAGAAATCCTTTTGGGGTGTGAGGAAGCCAGAGTCAGTGTGTTTTCAGGTTTAAAGGCCTAGCTCAGTATGCACTCCTCTGTTCACTGCAGCCTTATTTACAATAGCCAAGATATAGAAGCAACCTAGATGTCCATCAATAGATGAATGGATAAACAAGATGTGGTACAAAAATGCAATGGAGTATTACTCAATAATAAAAAAAATAAAAAATAAAAATAGAACAAAATCTTACCAGTTGCAATAACATGGATGAACCTAGAAGGTATTATGCTATGGGAAATAAATCAGAAAAAGACAAATACCATATGATCTCACTTACATGTGGAATCTAAAAAAAAATAAAACAAAACAAGGGGATGCTGGGATGGCTCAGCAGGTAGAGTGCTCGTATTGCAACCCCAGGGTCTGAGGATCAAGTCCCAGCCCCAGACCATGCAGATCCATATGCTGAACTGGGTTGTGCCTCCAGTTCAGTTCTCACCGGGGCGAGCTTCCTATGTGGAAGGCCCTCAGCTTGTGGGAACGTGCCTCCCACATGGGAGGCCTGGGCTGGTTCCTGCCCTGTGTGGCCCCACACCCACCTATGGAATGAAACTATATGGAGAACTGATGATGTACAACTATGGAGACAGCTCTGGGCCCTTCCCATTTCTCTCTCTCTCTCTCTCTCTCTCTCTCTCTCTCTCTCTGTCTCTCTGTCTTAAAAACAATAAAAATGAATCTTTAAAAAAATAAGTAAAATAAAGCTAAACAAAAATAGACTCATAGAAACAGAGAACAAACTGATGGTTGCCAGAGGGGAGCTGGACAGAGGAATGGGTGGAAAGGATGAAATGGAATAGGATGTACAAAATTACAGTTATAAAACAAGCAAACCACAGGGATGTCGTGTACAGCACAGGGAATGGACTCAACAATACCATAATAACTGCGCATAGTGACAGAGAGTTACTAGACTGACCACGGTGATCACATCATAAGGTACATAAATGTCAAAGCGCTATGCTGCACACCTGGAACTAATATAATATTATGTGACAATTACACTTTAATAAAAATAAATGTGTAAGCCTAGTTCCTCCCCAGCCTCCACACCCATGCTTCCTCCAGACCTTCCGGGGCGACTCATCCCGTGCACCTGGGCCCCTCCGCCAAGCAGAAAAGACCTTCCCTGACCCTGACCTCACCCTCCCTACACAGCCCAGCACTCCAGAGCTTGCAAAATGCTCCCAGAGCAGCAGCACGCCTGACGCCTCCTGCCACACTCAGACCTCCAACGACACTGCTTCCTCTCCACAGTCCCTGGAACCTCACACAAGCAAGTCCCCGAGTGGCGTGCTTCCATGAGGGGTGCAGTCACACTACCCTGTAGGATCTGAGGAACAGGGGCCAGCTTTGCTTACTGGGCAGGGAGGAGAGATGGAGCGGGTCCAGCTTCCGTGAGGCAGTGGCGTGAAATTTGAACACTGAAAGGAAGAGCAATTCTATTGCTCTAGGCAGAAGCAAAACGATCCCTGAAAACACCGATCCACGGTACTAAGATGAGACCCTGACCACCAAATGCAGATCGTCAGTGCGTTCTGGAGACTTGGAGTTCGAAGGGAACAAGATGAGCTGAAAACGACATGGCTGATTGTATAGTTCCACTTCCCTTTTTATGCTTTCTGCTTTATTTACTAGGCCAGATTCGGGCGGCGGGGGGAGGCTCTTGCTGCTCTCCATATTCACAGCAGTTACATCTCTACGTCAGCACAGCGCTCCACTCTAGAGCAGAAAAACAAGGCCGGGAACAGAGCGTACGCCGAGGCAGCTGTTTTCCCCTTCGGCTTTTATTTATAATACCAGCGCCATCCGTGCCACTGAATTGGTTAGGGTTCTTTGATCTGCTTCCCTCATCCTCCTCTCCCTCCTTTTTAAAGAACTGGGTTTCTCTTTCCCAAACCCTCAACACATTAGTTGACAGAATTGATTATAAGAGGTACAACCTTGCTCTAATGTGATTCTTCACTACAGAGGCTCTACCATAACATGCCAACGCAGCGACCGCCACCCGGGGAGCGCGACAGAGCAGCCTGCCTAGAAGCCAGTGCTGTGCTGGTCCCCACCCCTGCCGTGAAAAAGGACTTGTATGAAACAAATATACCTCCACATTAAGCAAACATGAAGGGGGGGGGGGGAGGTCTGCCAAGACAACAGTCACAACAAGGGGAGGTAATTATTTACTTCTCAAAAGAATTGCTCATTTGAGAAAAGGATGTTGAGTTGGTCATTTGAAAGGGAAGCCACCAAGAACTTCAGGTCCCTAACTGGGTGAGGTGAGAACGGGCAGCTAGCTGAACGGGCCTGTGACACGTCACATGGAACGGATGCGAAGTCCATGGCCAGGATGGAGGAGGACACGGAGGAAGAAATGGCCGCAAGGATGAAGGACGGGATGGCTGAGAAGAAGCAAGCAAAGCCCTCCAGAATCAGGTATGAAATGAGGTGTCCCCTGGGCAAGGGGCTGTACCTTGAAGCCTGACCCCAAGCTAACCCAAGGGAGTAAATGATTTCTGCACCCCAGTATCCCTGCATTTGCCAGGCAGGGTCTCGTGCCTGTGCACTCACCCAGCCTCCAGCCAGGACTCCTCCCACTGACGGGATCTGGGGTGGGCAGGGCTAGTCAGCTCTCCTTTTGAGAAACCACCAATTAGATGGATGAAAGCCCCCCGTGATAACTCAAGCCACCAGAGAAATAAAGGCTCAAAACCTAATTCTGAAAACTGATTTATCTTCTTTAAACAGTGACATTTCACCAAACAGGAGAGGCTGTAAGCCAGCAGTTTCTAAACCACTTAGCTCTACACAGAACCTTGGGAAACAGAAACTATAACCAGCAGGGAGTGGGCGATGTCAGGATCCTTAATGAGGACCCCTTTACAAGTGACACAAACAACCAGCCAGCCCTCAGCCCTCGCTCCTCCTCAGACACCCTGATCCCTCACAGAGCTCCTAACTTGCCATCAAAAGTTAAACAAAGACTCAGTGAGCCAGGTCTGATTCACCTCGATGCTTTGCTCATCCACCCACATGGCCCAAGTCTTTGCAATGTCCTGGCTTACACCCTGGCAGGAGCTGCTCCCTCCCGTACACACACACACACACACACAGACCCTTTCTGTGCCCTGCAGTCCTGGGCTCCCCGTTGACAGGGAGCTTCTTTTCCTGCCTTTGTAACCAGCATCTGGCACCATACTGGACATGCATAAAGTACTCCTAGGTGTGGACAGGAAGTAGAAAAGAAGGAAAGGAATAAAGCAATAAAGACAGAACTTAAAGAAGGGCAATAGAAACATGAGGTTCTGTGATCTTAGCCTACGTATCAAAAAGCAAAACAAGTAGGGAAGAATCTTTCTAAGTCCCCATAAACCCTGTCTAGAACTAGCCTGGAATATATGGTCAGACTGCTGAGATACTGTAATAGCTGGTCTCAACTTCTCACCTGGCCCGCCCTCCTTTCAATCCCAGCCTGACCCCCCCACCCCCCACCCCCCAGGGAAGTCCTCACCCTGCTACCCTTCTCCACTCCAAGTCACGGGCCAACCTGCTCCTTCCCCACATGCTGGATGCTTTCTCTCCTCCATGCCATGGGTCCATCTTGCTTCATCCACGTAGTGTGCCTGTCCCCCACCTATGGGAACTCCCCTCTTCAGAGATAGAAAATGCCAATGCAGAGCTAAAACAAACCCAGCACGGTTCAGTGGAAGCCACACATAACACAGCAGACTCTCTGTTAACGGGCTTGGAGCAATACCTAATACAGTAGACTCTTCATTAACCGGCACTCTTTAAGGAACAGGCAAAATTTTTTGCTGGTTGCTTCAGATTACCAGTTGCTTGAGTGCCAGTTAATGGAGAGTCTAGGAACCTTTATCTGGCATCTACCAATCCCTGTGGGTGCCGTATAACTGAGAGTCGGGTGTATCTGTTCTCTGTTAGCCCTGACCCAGATACTGACTCAGGTCCATATCCAATTCCTGCTTTCTAGACTGGTTCCCCCACCCTGCTTGCTCATTAGGCTAAGTCCCACTTCTCCTCCAAGGCTCAGCTTAAAAGATGCTTTCTCGGGGAAGCCACTGCTGACCTCCCAGAGAACATTAGAGCCTACTGTTAGATGCTGTCAAACCTCATTATATTTCTTCACAGCCTCATTTGGGATGGAAGCTTAAAACTTTTTAAAAACCCTCTCTTTCATATTTGTCTCCCCCAATAAATGACAATTTCTCTAAGATCAGAGACCATTTCTACTTTGTGCATCACTGTATTCCCAAGGCCTGTCACAAAAATAAATACCAGATATGTATAAATGAATAAATAAAGGGGCAAAAGGAGAGGTTTCGACCATACATTATTCAATGTCCCTTCCTGCTAAGAAGTTCCATAATTGTTTGAGTCTGCTCAGGTTGCCATAACAAAATACCATAGATTGGATGGCTTATTTTTCACTGTTCTGGAGGCTGGGAAGTCCAAGATCACAGTGCTTGCTGGTTTGGTGCCTGGTGAGAGCTCCCCCTGGCTTGCAGACGATTAACATCTCATGATGGCCTCGTCTGGCTTTTCCCTAGTACGTATATGTGTAGAGAGAGAGAGATCTCTTCCTCTTCTTGTAAGGACACTGATCTCAACATGAGCGCCCCACCCTAATGACCTCTGAAATGGTCCCATCTCTAAATGATATCATGTTGGGGCTGGGGCTTCAATATATAAATTAGGGGTGGGAGGGGTGCAAACATTCAGTGCACAGCAGTACTGCAAGGGCTCCTTGGCTTTGCCCTGTCCCTGGAACCCGTCTCTGACTGACTGTCGGGGCAAAGCCCCTCTGTATGGTCATCAGGCTCCCTAACTACACCTTCCCTGCTCACAACTATGGGGCGACCGTGTCCAGTCAGAGTGAGGAGCTTGCCCAAGGAGCATGGGGAGAGAGGGGCAGAGGGAAGGGCACAGGGCCAGGCTGAGTGGGCAGCTCGAGGGAGGTCACACAGGGCCCCAGGGACCAGGCTGAGGGGTGTGGCCTCTATGCCTCACCTGCAGAGAGAGCCGACAGAATCGGTGAGCACTCCCAGCTCTAAAACTACAATCCCCTGTGTGCTGATGAGCACAGTCCAGATACAGGCTTCTGGGGGAGGATCCATGAGGCCAGAGACCCCCAGAAAGACCACCAACGCAGAGCAGCCGCTGTTCTGTCAAGGGGCTGGGCCTCCCACGTCTGCCAGCACATGCAGGTCCATCTCGCTGAGAGACCCACTCACATTTCGGGACACGAGCCACAGAGCGGCTACTACAGCGTCTCACTAAGCGATTCCATCTCCAGTAAAACTCTGGTGGGGGAACCACAGGCGCAGGACCAGCAGGTGTGCCGAGGCTCCGAGCTGCACGGATGTGAGCCATGGTCATTTTTCTCTCTGCAGGTATTAATGAAGTATGTACTTAGCAGCCTCCAGTAGGCAGCTTAACACCATGGAGAAACTGGCTAGAATAGTCATTTTGCCTTTGTTTTTCTTCACCTTTGGTTTAAAAGTACAAATTTTAGATAACACTTGGGTCCTAGGTCCAATTCTGGTCTGTCAAGCTGGGTCATCAAGTTGAGTCACTTACCCCTTCGGCTTCTTCATTTCTTCATCTGTAAAAAGAGGACAATCGCCCTATGCCCCCAGGGTTCAGGGAAATCAGGTTAAGTGATAGGTGGGCAAGAGCTCTGCCAACTGCCAATCACTTCATTCTCAAGGGCTGCCCGACAGGATGAAGGCCACAGTGCTCTCCAGCCCTGGGACAGGGAGCCCTGGGAGGAGGCCCTGCAAACGCTCTGAAGAAGTTTCTCCTGAGACCCCACAACAGTCCTGGGATCCCAGATGGGGAGGATCACTGCCCAGGAAGCCGCCCTGAACGCAGCCACAGATGACAAACAGGAGAGGCAGGCTGGGGGGCCTGGCTGACCAACAGCTTCAAAACCATCGGGTCTGTGGGAAGAGGGTGGTCTCAGGTCTGGGGCAGAGGGGGCTGGCAGGGGGGTTCCTTCTGGATGTGGCCTCCGCACTCACCCGCACAGCGGAGGCAGCAGCTGCTTCGCTGCCAAAGCTAAAACAACCAGCTGGGGTGGGGTGCCTAATATCGGTTCTTGCCCCAACTGCTAGCAAAACTCCCAGGGCAACAGCACCCTGAGTTAGTTTCCTCCAAGAATTGCCCCCTCCTATTCCCAGTTGAGGGGCTACAGGGGTTGGCAGAGGGCCTAGGTTACTGGTTCAAAGATAGGCATGTGACCCAGGGTGTGCCAAGCAGATTCAATTGGAGCGAATCCAGGGATTTTCACCTCAGCAACTAGGCAAAATGTTCTGTCACTAGTGGGACTTTGTGCTGAGATGAAGCGCCAAAAGCAAGGGAAGCCCAGCCAAAATACAGAGCGTGTGTTATACAGAAAGAGAAATTCAGACAGAGGCCAGCATCTGGCTCCGATGCCTTTGTATGAGCACCTGGATCAAGCTAAACCTAAAGCCAAAATCCCACCCCTATCCCCACCCCCTCTCCACCTTGGGTAGTTCAGTGACAACAGCCAATGAATTAACTAGTTTGGGTTGGGGTTTTGGTCAGTTGCAAACAAAAGAGTCCTGACTGAATACCCGGGGTCTATAGGATCACCCTGCGTCTCTGAAAGTTGAAGCATCTAAGAGAATCTTCAGCAGCTCCTCATTTCTCAAGAGATTCAACTCCTTTAATGACTCCCTTGGACCCAAAGTCACCCCTAAGTACCTGGGCCAAGAATTTACGTCGGCATCAGAGAACACTAACAGCAGTTCTAACATGCAGGCCAGGACCCCGCTTACCCTCTCCCTACTTGGAGTTCCAGAGTTACGCATTCTTTCAAAACCGTGTCAGGCCTTGACATCCATTCTGACAGCTCAGGTCAAGATTGATGGCAGCAGGAGTATGTACCCTACATAGGGCGAATCAAAGCAGCTCACTGTCTCCCTGTGAACTGTGGGGTCTGGCTCATATGACAACTGCCAAACATCTATCATTTTTAGAAAAGAATTCTTTTCTTAGCATTGGTTAGTGCACATGACATGAGCCAAATGCTTCAACACGTCTACCTCCTTGGCTGAAAAGTAAGGCATGAGCAAACATTTCAAAATGGCAGGAGCTGAGCAAATTTAAAACCAAACATTTCATTTTGACAAGGAAAGCAGTCAGGCCTCTCCTCTCTACCAACAGAGCTAAAGAAAGGCCTTTCAAATCTGTGTATAGTTACATTCCCTGACATCGGAATTATAAAGACGATCTCATCCCCTTCCCCAGTAAATACACCGTTTGCATACCTGGACACAGCACTTGGGAGAAAGAAATGCTTTTCTATCTCTTATCTCAGCTGATTCTACAAGTGACAGAGTTAGACAGGCAGAGAGGAGATCGTTATCTACATTCACATGTGAACATCCTAGACCAGGGGTGGCGAACCTATGGCACGCGTGCCCAAAGTGGCACGCGGAGCAATTATTTCGGCACGCGGAGCTGTGAATACCATTTAAAAAATTACTGTTTATGCTCTTACAGACATAAAAATAATCGATACCTCTATCTCACTCGATGGGTTGGCACGCGAGTCGAGCGAGTCTACTCTTATTTCATAAACTTTGGCACCCAATCGCCAAAAGGTTCGCCACCCCTGTCCTAGACACTAAGTTACTTCTGGCCTCAGTCAACAGGAGAGACAGCAGCAACTGTGCCCTCTGGTTGGAAGAGACTGACCACACCCACGTGATGGAGAACCACACTTCCACGCCGCCCCGCGCCTGCCAGCTCTCCCTGGGCTTCTGTGCTGGTCCACCCAAGTCACACCACCATTGCCTCAGCCTCGGGTCACCTAGCCCACTTCTGCTGCGTGTACACCTGTTGGGACCCGGATGGCAGGGCTGCTCCATTTAAGAATGGCAGAGTCTGGGGTCAGGTCTGGCTCCCCCCTTACGGGCGCTGTCGGCTGAGGCAAGTGACCTCACCCTGCCTCACTGCAGCCTCGTCATCATAAAGTGAGAACACAAAAGGCAGAAAATGCCCAGATTTGTTCTTGTGCAAATGAGGCAGCACGGGTCAAAACAGGAGCCAGGGTCTACACAGCACGCTCCCATGGACATGGGCTCGTGTTACTGTTGTGTCTTTATAACACGTCCCATGCTGGCCGCCACCCAGGAACAGCACGAGGCCTGTACAGAGCACTTGCTAACTACTACGTCAGCCCTGGGACGATGTCTGACCACCAACCCTGCAGGTCTACACCCCCCCAGGGCAGCCGTCTCCCCAAGGTGGGCCTGCCTGGGTGAGCACTGGCTACACTCTGAGGAAAAGAGGTACCTCATCTAAGCCTGCACCGACACCTCCCTGGACTGTCTGTCGGAGATGAACCAGGGCCCATGTCACCCCCATCCCGTCCCCGTAGGAACGTCTGCGGACCAGTGGGAAGCAGGCAGCATTCAGCTCACCAGCTATTACTCCCACCATAAAAACCCACCTTCAGAATGAGCAACCCTAATTCATAATCACCCATTTCCAGTGAATGTGCTGAGGTCACAGGAACATAGATCATCTAATCCTAAAAAACTTTATTAATCAGTTTAAAAATACACAAAGTGAGGAAGCCAGGATGGCTCAGTGGGTTAAGTGCTCACTTTGAAGCCCGAGGGACTGAGGATCGAATCCCAGCCCCGGCCCGTGCGAACCCATATGCTGGACTGGGGAGTGCCCCCAGTTCGGTTCTTACCGGGATGAGACCCCAACCCAGCTCCTGCCCTGTGCAGCCCCACACCCCCCACGCCCACCTGTGGAATGAAACTATGTGAAAAAACCAATGACGTGCAACTATGGAGACTGTTCTGGGCCCTCCCCTTCTCTCTGTCTCTGTACCTCTCTCTCTCTCTCTCTCTCTCTCTCAAAAACAATAAAAATAAATCTAAAAAAAAAAATACACAAAGTGTAATGTCTATGATTAAGAAAAATTATCTGACATATTTACTCAGAAGATTATGAACCGTATGCCTTTGCTTTAGTACTTTAATAGTTCACCATTGTTTTAGTACTAGCAAGTAAAATCACTAACTTAAAACACATTGGGTGGCTTAAAAACCAGCCACCACTCAATTGCAACCCTGAAGTGGAGATCAATACAGAAGCCAATGACTGAGCAGAACCGGGTCTCTGCAAACCCGCTCTGAGCCGCGGAGCATCATTTGCATTGATCTGGGCCAGCCAGTCCAACCTCTCCCTCAGCTGTGACCACCTCCCAGAGGCTGAAGGGCGGGCTCTGCCCCCATCCCCCAGTTCAGCAATTTCATCCCCAGGAAAACTGGTGGCTACAGAAGCGGAAACAGAGGCTTCTGTTTGCTCAGGTGGCACGGGCTGGTTAATGATCTCTACCTTTCTTTTGAGGTACATTTTTATTTAACGCCTACCTCGCTCCGAAAAGGAACTCTAGGCAGCAAGAATATAAACATTTGAAATAGCTGAGTAAGAGAGTGTTATGTGACTATTAAAAAGAACATGGCACGATCTATATTAAGAGAAGGGAAGGACATCCCCAATATATTACTATAGGGATGGTATGAATAATATGAATAAATAAACACTGTGACCTCCATGGTGTCTGAAAAGAACCTCTAAGCTGGTCTACATCACACACACCCACAGTAAGGAGGCTTGCCTCTGAGAACAAGGTCATGGGGGACTTTTCTCTACGCTTAGGCATCTCTGATTTGTGTGAGCTTTTCTCATTGAGCATCTTTTATTAAAATCAGCTGAAACTCTAAATGTTTAGAAAAGAATCAGGTGAGAAAACTCAATTAATTAACAAGAAAAAAGAAAATGAAGCGGGAATAAAACCATTACAAAAATGTACACTGTGAAGACATTTTTATTAACATGTCTCTGAGATTTCTAATGGCCAATGTGAAAGAAAATCATATCAGTGACACAAGTCACCTTATCTTTGGAACAAAATTGTTCCTCAGCACAGAAAAACATTTCTCCAGAGGATTTGCATAGAGAATAGAATCAGGTGACCAAATGAATTGAGCACCAATTATAGGAAATAGAATAAATAATATTTGCCTGTTTTCAGGAAATTTACACTGTAATTGGAAGAGAGAGGACTTTTAAAATGGAATACGTATGAAATTAATCATGTAGTTTACATCCCGCAATTTTTGAAAAATTAAATAAAATAGAACAGAAAATATCAGTATGCACAGAAAATCAGAATTTAGTAAAAGTCAGTATTTTTTTGTCAAACTCATGTTGCAGATGATACGTGCACATGTTTGGGAGTTACCACGTAAAATGTAACTACTACTGTTAGCCAAGGTGAAAAAAGAAAATTGAAAAACAAAGCTCTAAGAATCAGCAATCTGGACCCACCAGTGGGGATAAATATCCACTCTCTCACTCTCATGCTTGCTCACGCACTCTGTCCTCCACACACATACATCCACAAAACACCATAAGTCAAAAGGCACTTAAAGGGCCCCTAACCGTGGGCAGAGCCCACTACCCAAGAAACAAACCTAACAGTCAGAAAGAGCAACCCAGGAAGTGACGGGAACACGGGTTCATTTCCTGAGGTCGGTTGCTTTCCAGAGGAAGAACTGAAGCTCCAGATATGAAAACAGAGACTCAAGCTGGCACTGGGCAGTCAGGGCCACGCCCCTCCCAGAGGACCAAGTGGGCCACCTTGGGCATCAGCTCTCTCTAGGCCGTCTGGACAGGGAGGAGAGGCAAATGGGTGAGACCAAGATGGGAGATTTATATGGGAAGGAAGAAGGAATATGTTTGCAAAAGGGAGGATGGGATGGAGGACAGCCCCAAACTGAAGGCGTGGAGTTCCAGAGACAGCATGCTCACACAGACGGCTCTCACCCCAGATGGGAAAACTGAAATCCAGAGAGGGGAAGGGGCAGGACCACACAGAGCCCCTGCAGGCAGGAAAACAGCAGACCCCTGGGAGCTGAACAAGGAAATGAGGGAAGGTGCCTGGTAGACTTGACCTACCTCACAGCCTGCCCATTTTCCCTGACCCACCTCGAGTCCACATGGGGAATGGCTCATAAAAATTCCAAGACTGGACCAGCAGGTCAGAGAGAAGCAGGGCAAGGAGCATGGGGGTATCTAAAGATCTGGGCCAGGGTCCCCAACTGAGACTGAAGCTGTGTGTGTCCCCTAGCAGGCATGGGACTGCTTGCAGCCAGACAGAAACACCTATTAGCTGGGAACAAGGCCGTCAGAGTCAGCGACGTCTAATTCACAAGGAGCAAGGAGGGAGAAAAGGGGCTCCTCTTGCCCAGCTGCTTTCTGGGAAAAGTGGTCAGCTAGAATGAAAGACCCCCAAGCTGGACAGAGCCCAAGGTTATCATTTTAAAGCATGTTCTAATGTCTTCCTCTACTGAATGCGATGGATCCTTCCGTCAACTTTCTTCAGAGTGTGATGTGATCTCCTAAAACAACAATGTTTTACAGAAGCACAGAACATGTTCAAACCCTGGTTCTGCCCCTGACCAGCTGTGTGGCCCTGGGGAAAGCAGTGGAAGTCTCAAGCGGCAGTTTCCTAGTCCTCCCAGTGGGGACACCGCCACCCACCTGGGGGAACTGCGGGTTCCCAGGGATGGCGGAAGAGGCCTTGCACATGGTGTGCACTGTCACCATGCGGTTGTGCTTGTGCATGCCACACAGAAGGGTCTCCCCAAGCTCGGGGGTGTGGGCTCTAGGAAAGTTGAAACGCCATCCTACTCAGCTTCACTTCACATTGCCACAAGGCCAAGGAGGGCCACATCAAGCACACCCCTCTCCCCACCAACATGTGTATACTGTGACTAAAAAAAGAAAATGCATCGAAGCTCAGAAAGGCACGGGAAAGAGCATAAATAAATGAGCACCTTGAAGTCACAACCACTAAAGTCCTGCCTGACTAGCTAAAAGCCCTAAACTATACCCTCCCGCTTCATTTGGGCATAGGCAGATGCCTGCTTAATGGTTTCATGATCGCTAAGATCAATCATCATTTGAATAATGAGTAGTGTTGAAAAAAGCAACAGGAGTAATCATAACTTCCTCAATCCAAAATTCACGAACACTCCATGACCAACTGAAATCATTACACTGGAGCTCCACCCTTCATAAATGTACAACCTACGAGAACGCCGTAGTTTAAAACTGACTGTGTGAGTCAGTCCAGTTCGCTGTCCACACTTGCTTCCCTGCGAGTTTACGGTTCAGGCAGACTCGTGTAATATCATTTGGATAACTCACAGACATCTGAACACGAAGAACCCATGGAAGCTTAAACAGTTAAATAAATGCTATTTTCTAAATATCTAGGTTCATTATTTATAAAACATCCTAGTGAGTTAGGATAAAATGAAGTTAACAAATACAGGTTTTCCTTTAATTACAGTATTATGTTGGTGAATCAGACCTCAAATGTCTAGAAATTGCTACTTTCTACAACTTGTGATTCTGCTCAAATGACAAACTAAAAACAAAAAAAAAAAAATCCAAATCCAGAACAAATAACTTGACTACAATATCCAGCCTTGCACTTTTTTTTTTTTTTTATAACCCAGACATATGAGAGTCCAGAGGGAGAGAAAGCTATGAGGTAAGATTCACGTTCACTACAGCCAGTAAAAGGTAAAGAGATGCAGATGGGTCCTGGGAAACAAGCCACTCTATCACCTCTGGAGGACCTATGCTCCACTCGTTTGCCACTGACTTTTAATCAACCACACATCCACTGCACCAGGAGGAGAATGAAATGTAGCTGGATGACTTCTGGCTACCAGGCTTAAGCTGCGTGGCACAGTGAACTGGGAGTCCATTTGGGTTCGAGGTTCCCTCTTGGTCCAGCTATACATGACCTTGCACACACACTTCACTCTTCTTAGCCTCGGTTTCCTCATCAGTGACAGCACTGCTAAAGGAATAAATGAGATAATGTGCAATGCCTGGCACATAGAATGCACACAATAAATAAATGGTTGCTATTATTATCCTGGCAATTGAGGGTAGAAGTTCAGGTCCTGACCTCTTTTCTAAGACAGGAGAAATGTATCTCAACTGATGTCCTTTTAACCAACTTGTCAGATGAACTGACATTCTTTGTTCCTTCTGAGCAAAAGATCACTAGTGCTCATGCCATACTGAACTCGTGTGGCTCCATGCGTGTAGGTTAATTTCTAGAAAGCTTATATATTTTTGTTTCCAACAGTTGAGTCCTAGGCTTACCAAGAATTGGCTATGTTTGTTCCCAAGTTTATGTCAGGTGGATTTGTTACTACAACTACATAGCTTCCTTGACTACAGCTTGAAATGAAGAGATGAGTTCAAAAATAGTTGTTGCAGCCATAAAAACCTGGCTGCCCCCCTTGGAAGTACTGGATCCAGAAAGTTGTTAAAGGTTTTGTTGTTGAATGGATATGGGCAAGATGACAGCAAAAGATAAAGGGCAAACCACAAACCTTTAGAACTGCTCTCAGCTTTCTTCTCATGCATCTTTATCTTATTCTGTTTTTAAATAAAACACAACTGGAAAGTATAGGTAGGGATATAATAGATGTAGTTTACACAAGAAAGAAAATAGGCACTCTGGCCCATATATGCGTAATACTCAAAAAAAAAAAAAAAGCCTTTGGCCCTATTCCAAAAGATTGGCAAATAACTGTCCAGTTATACATTCTAAGTCAAAATAAGCTGTAAGATGTGTTCCTGTCTTTTTAAGCGAGTCTCCCTCTAACTGATTTTTAGAATAACAGACTTATCAGGTCAGATACAAAGGCAGGTATTACAGGAGGCCCAGAAGACTCAGGAGAGCTCAGTTCCCATCTGAGGTCTAGCTTCGAACCATGCTCGCCCTGAGTTTGTCTCTAGAAACTGTGTAATAGAGTGCACATGTATTGTCAGTCCGCAGTGAATGTGTATTTAAAGTAAATGTCATATTGCTCTCATGACAACTTGTGATGCACTGCAGAGTACCAAGTACCCCCATCTATGTACTTGGGCTTGATTCTAGCAAACTTTTCAAAGTTGAATACTATGTCACCACCTGTGTCCTTTTGGTGTGCCAGGGTAGAAAAAATGCTGTTGTGTGTATGTGTACACGTGTGCACATGTGGTAGTAGCAACAAGCAGCAATATGTACTAGGGCAAGAAAAACAGGAGGGAGGCAGTATGTGTGAGCATGAGTGAGAAAGAAAGTGTGATGAGAGCAAAGGAGACCTGCACATGGGGAAAGAGGCTGGCAGCCAGTGGTAGAAATTACAACTGGTCAGAGTTCCCCAGAAAATCACCCAGGTCCTGACTGCTAGCTCTTGGCCTAAACCATGATTTCCTTTAAATGGTTCTTCCAAGCTATATTTTATTCTGTCTGATGCATAGTTCCTGAGCATCCACTGTGTGGGAGGTTAGGAAGGGCAATGAGCTTCTCTGTCGGGAGTCTACATAAATTTCCGCACATGTGAACACTTTTTTAGAAGGCCAAAGACCAGCGTAACTTTGCTTCCTAGCTAACAGTCAGCTGGAGGACACTCGTGTATAAAGGCAACCCGGCAGGCAGTGCTACCTACCTTCTTGGGCTAGATGAGAATATCTGTGAGAACTCCAACCATACTTCTCACTAGATCAGGAGTTGGCATTATGGCCCAGAGGCCAGATCCGGTCCCCGGGCCATGTATCTGTAACTGAAGTTTTATTGCAACACAGCCGCGCTCACTTGTTTACAGACTATCATGGCTGCTTTTGCAGTACAACAGCCCAGCTGAGGAGCTGTGACAAAAACTTCACAGCCGGCAAAGCCTAAAATATGTGCTGTCTGGTTCTTTACAGAAAACGTTTGCTGACCCCTGCTCTGGACCCTTTGTGACCAGGAGATAGAATGCTCTTGGCTTTGGCTTCTCTGCCAGAAGAGAAAAGGACAATGCTAGTGATTATCGAGCCCCAGTCCTTCTAAGATGCATGGTGCAACGTTTTTGCTTAATCGCTATGTGTGGAATACTAGCTAATCGTTGCAAACGCATTTCTGAAAGCAGGTTCTGACAGTCCTTCCATACCATTTCCTGTGAAAACATGCAAGCACTAAAATTATGATGACTGCTGAGGCTCTTCCAAACACATGTGTGTGGTCACACATAATGCTCACCTTGGTTTGGAGGCTTACACTACAATTCAGAACAGCAGGCACAAAAGAAATTGCTACTTAGGGGAATATTTTTTTAAATGCCTTAAAGGACCTTATCCCCCATTATCCCCAAAGAAGCTTTCAGTTTTTACTCTGTATTTAACCGAAGTTCCTACGAGACTATGAGAACCCACAGCCATGGTGAAAATGAGTTTAAATCACAGTTTCTGCAGAATACTTTAAGTGCCGTGGCGTTCATCCTTGGGAACTGGGCTGGGGAGTGCTATAATTCCGTCTTGCAGCGCTGATGTAAGCAGACAGCAGACCCGGAGCAGTGCACGCTGACTCTCCAAGGTTGCAGGGAGGGAGGATTATAATAGCCTTAAATAAGACTTAACTTCTATCCTTCAGAAGAAACTATCCTCAGACTCTGACAAATGACACCATCACAGAGAGAACGCAAAAACCACGAAAAGACAGCTCAAAATAAAGAGCACAGGTTCCGCATTTGATACTTGTGCATGTGTCCAGATAAGGTATGGCACTGTGGGCGAGGTTAAAAATCATTTTACACTTAAAAAGGAGTTGGGGGAAATGTTTCCGGTCACCCAGGTATTAGAGGACAGGGCTCCGTGCTGAAAACAAGGAGGACTCGGGACTTCACTTTCTAAGTAACCAACAAATGGGACCAGAGACCACCCCTGCCAGGGCTTACCAACCCAGCCCACCACCATTGACCACCTGACACCCACCACAGCCACAGTCTAGTGAGGCTTGAGGAGGGACCAGGGAGACCACAGGCTCTCCTTCTTGTGGAGACTGCAGTGTCAGGGAGGAGGAGATAGAGGGAGCAAGGGAGCCCCCCTCCTCCCTTCCTAAATCCAAGTGACAAGGATACAAGAGAATCATAAAAAGTCACTTCTCGGCCTTTTGGCTAAGGTCAGGAGAATCATAAAGATGGTCATGCTCACGAGAAGGAAAAGCAGCACCTCACCCCCCAGGGCTCTGCTTTGGCCACAGCTCCAGGATTGAGGAGTGTGTTGTAGAATCAAAGTAACTGTGATACTGATGAAGGGGGTGTGGGGACGGTGTAGAGCACCTGTTAGAGACCTTCAGTGCCACGTCACGGGAGGTAAACGCCAGGAGAACACACCGAGGGCCCATGGTGATGGGATCTGGGCTTGGGCTGGCAGGGAGACGGATAGTAAAGGTCCCCCAAAATACTACCTGGGGTCAGGGAAGGCTCAGCAGAAGGAGATGGGGTCAGGGAAGAAAGGCAGAGAGAACTTTACCGGCAAAAAGGGCAGAGGTTCGCTTCCTTTTTTTGTTGTTTTCATTATTATGCAATAATGAACGAGCCAATGCACTGAACCTCCTTTCCTCTAGTTTGCCCTTCCTGTGCTTACTTTACATAGATCAGTTCAAAAATTAGGCTCATTGCAAATAAAAATGAGAACAAATGTTGTTCTGACTTCACGCCAGGAAAACAAAAAGGAATGAGTGTTGATCTAATCTCTGTCCTCAGTTCACTCTATGATTATCTACAGTGGTTTATAGCTGGCCCTCCCCACTCAGGCCTGTCTGACATTGCTAACTTGAACGATGTCTCTGAGATTTCTAAGGCCCTAGAAGTGCAAATGAACAGTCATTTCAGCTCTTGGTCAAGACATCCACCATTGCATTGTAGCTGGGTAGCTATCATCAGAGGGGGGGAAAAAAAAAGTCCTAGCTCATCTTTTATTTAAATCTTTGTTGAACCACTAGACTTCGTTTAGCTCCCTGAGTAGATTTCAAATTATTTTGTGAACTCTCTCTCCTCATCACTGTTTCCAAATCTCCTTCTATTTATTGGGTTTTTTGTTCTCCAAATTAACAGATAGTAAAAACAATTTTAAAGCTACTCCAAGCTTTAGGGAAAACACACATTTGGGATGATCATGTTCAAGGGGGAGAGAGAATCATAGCTGTATTGAGAAGTATCCAGGTGATACAAATGAGTCAGAGAATGGAATCATTGTTCTGAATTTGATAAATCAGCTATATTGCACAGGCTCCTGTGGCGGGTGTTAATGGAATTTTGAAGAGGATAAGCAAAACAGCCCTGTGTAACAAAGGGCAATAAATCACAATTATTTTTCATTATTACTGCAACTTGCATCCTCCACTTGATCACATTTACTCTAACATGTCTTATGAACATTTTCACACAGAACAGATGAAAGAATTTTACAGTGAATACGCATGGATCCACTACCTAGATTCTACAATTAACACTTTCCCACGTGAGTTTTATCACGTCTAGCCTAACCCTTCAATTCACCCATCAATGCATCTTATTTTTGATACACTCTGTATACTTTATTCCTAAACACTTAAGCATGCTTATCATTTTCTAGACTTCCATGTTTATTTACAGGTTTATAAAGTAGAATTTACACTATGATAAGTGCTTCAATCTTGATTGTGCTCTTTAATGAGTTTTGGCAAATGCTTGCCCCACCCCCCCATCAAGATAGAGCATTACCATAACCTTCAAAGTTCTGCTAAGCTTCCTTCCACCCAGTTATCACCTCACATTCTCTAAAGCAGCAGATGAAGAACTGTCTTGGGCCACACATAAAATACAATAACAGTAACAATAGCTGATAAAAAAAAAAGTTGCAAAAATATCGTATAACATTTTAAGAATTTGTGTTGGCCGCATTCAAAGCCGTCCTGGGCCTCAGGCTGGACAGGCCTGCTCTAGAGGCAACCACTATTTTGACTCCTGTCACCACAAGTTAGTTACGCCTGTCCAAAAATTATGTAAGTGGATTCATACAGTATTTAGTCTTTTATGAAAGATCTCTTTCACTCAGCATAATGATGCTACACATACAAAGAGAGAACCAAAAAATTATCTTCTGGAGGGCAGGCCCCTTGTAGGACAGGCTTCCCCTGCTAGGTGAGTGTTCTAGGAACCCGTCTGCATCAGTGTACTAACAGGCATTGTTGTGTAAAGCTGCTTTCAGCTTCAGTGAATTTTTTTTTTTTTTTTTTGGAGACTCAACGTGTTTGTCCATTTCATGATGGGTGATTTACACGAACAGCATGTGACATGACAATGCACCTGCCCACACCACACTGAGTGTTCAGCAGTTTTTGACCAAAAAACTATATGAACCCATGCCTCACTCTCCCTTTTCACCTGATCTCACCCCGAGAAACATTCTGTCATTTCTCCAGATTAAATAAGTCCTCAATGGGAAACATTTTGCCAATGTGTAAGAGGTGAAACAAATAACAGCAGAAGCGCTAAAAAGCATCCAAATCAACAAGTTCAAAAACTGTTTTGAGAAGTGGAGAAAGTGTCTCAATAGTTGTATGCACCAAACAAAGATGACTGAAGTTTAAATATGTAAGAATAAATACACAATTTTTTAATCAATGAATTCCAGGTTTTGGGGGAGTCCCCCCTCGTATCATAGTTCATGCCTTTTTATTGAACAGTATTCCATTGTATAAATATACCACAGTTCATTTATCTGTTCTTTTACTGATGAATACCTATGTAGAGTGTAGAATTTTTTTCTATTATGGATAAAGCTACTATAATGATTTGTATATAAATCTTCCTGTGGGCATGTTTTCATTTCTTTGGGGCAAATATCCAGAAATAAAAGTGCTGTGTTATAGGCCTTATAAAAAAAACCACTTGAAGTTTTCCAAAGTGTTGTACCATTGTATAGTCCCAACAACAATGATTAAAGTGTTCCTGGTTGCTCTACAACTTCACCAACACTTGGCATTGTCTCCTTGTCTTCATTTTAGTCACTCTGGTGGATTGTACAGCTTTAACTTGCATTTGTCTGATGACAATAATATAGAACGTCTTTTCATGGGCCTTTTGGGTATTCGTATCTTCTATTAAGAACATCTGTTACATCTTTTGCCAATTCTTAAAACTGAAATGTCTTTTTTTATTATTGAATTGTGTGAATACTTTATATATCCTCAACACAAGTCATCAGTTACGTGTTTTGCAAATATTTTCTCCCAATTGATGACTTGCTTATTCATTTTTCTTTCCAACATCTTTTGATGAGCACAAGTTTGTCATTTTGAAGAAGTATACCGCATCGATTTTTCCTCTTATGGTTATTGCCTTCTGAGCTCTGTCTTAGAGACCTTGTTTATGCCCAAGTCATTTATTTTCTTCACATGAGTATATTTTACTGTGTTATTCCCTTGCTTTGTTTCATCTCCCTCCTTTCCCAAGGCAACTGCTGAGCAGCACACATTTGGCTTTCTTCATCACCACTGTCCCTCCCATCCCAACCCTGCCAACCATAGCTATGGAAGAGCTGGAAAACAAGTGGGCCGGCTCTGGATACACTTAGGTGATCTCTTCGGACCTCTCTCTGGCTTAGTTCTGTGACAGAAATTTTCTATCTGCACTTGAGAATCTGTGGCTGTGGAGGGCCAACTGTTACTTTGTTTCATGACATTTTATATAAGAGACTTGAACATCTATAGATTTGGGTATCTGTGCAGGTCCTGGAACCAACTAGTCACTGTCAAAAGTTATACATGGATTTTTGAGTGCACTGGAAGTCAACACCTCTATCCCCTGTGTTGTTCAAGGGTCAACTTAATATATTCCAGGGGTGTCCAAACTTTTGGCTTCCCTGGGCCACACTGGAAGAAGAAGAAGAATTGTCTTAGGCCACACATAAAAATACACATGATAGCTAATGAGCTAAAAAAATTGCAAAATTTTTAAAAATGTTTTGAGAAAGTTTACGAATTTGTGTTGGGCCACATTCAAAGCCATCCTGAGCCACATGTGGCCCGTGGTCCATGGGCCATGGGCTGGACAAGCTTGATGTATTCTGTTCTTCATTTAGGAAGTGCCCTCTTGCTCCTTTCTCGGTGTTCTGGGGCCCGTGCTCCTATGTCAGAGTCATGGCCAGTCCTTACAGGATGAGAATATTTCTTCTTCCTCAGGCCTCAGAGCCTATACCCCACCTCCCACCCCCACCTCCCTCCTCTCAGTTGTCCCCTGTCCTCCCCTGATATTAATGTTCCTAGTATCTTTCAAACAGCAATGGAATCGTTTAGAAGCCACCCTGAACTAGTCCCTTCTGTTGTGCAGATTCAGGTGTATCTGCTTATCCCCAAAACGTAGGATGCAAACCCAGCTGTTATACAAATCTATGGCTACAAATGCTTGGGGGGAAGAGTTCTCAATTGGAAGAAATGTTTCCACACCACAAAAGTACAAATGTTGGTTTTGGGGGTTTTCTTCTACTTTAAAAGACGGACCAGAGCTGGGTTCAAACTGAAGAAATTACAGATCTCAACACCCTTCTCCAAAAAGTCCACCACCCTCCTCTAGACCCCTCCACATACACTGCCCCAGGAAGCCCACTCCCTACAGGGCCAACCCCACCCCCAGCCTGGATTTCTCTGCTTTAAAGTCAGGGAAGCAGGACCAGGGCCTTTCCAGATCAGATACATGATGGCCCCATAATTGGTCTTGGGGTGTTATTCTATTGTGTTCTACTTACACTGCTATTTAAGTTTTCATAAATTGCCTTCATCGTATGTATTACAGTCTGTAACTATTCTCATTATTTGCCTCTTTCCCAGTTACACTGCCTGTGCCCACAACTAGAATCCTAAGAGACATATTTTTTTATTCCATCTCTCTCTGGTTTGCCCTCATGTTACCAACTCCTAGCACAGTGCCAGGCTCAAGGCAGACACTCCGTAACTATTTGTTCTGTAAAGATATGTGTGTCCTCTCAATAGTTTGGTGGTTACCTGGAGAGGGGGGAGGAGGGAGAGTTGTGGGGGGAGGGGGGAGTGGGCACCGGATGTGGGGGGGGGCTGGTTCTGGGTGGTGGGCACATGGTGCGATGCGTGGGTGATGTGATGGGGAGTTGTGCATCTGGAAACTAACTAATTGTTACCAACCAATGTCACCCCATTAAATTTAACAATAAAAAAGAAAGAAAGAAAAATAAGAAAATTATCAAATTATCATTAAAAAAAAAAAAATGTGTGTGTCCTGAGTTTATACATTTCTGGTAGAAGGAAGCCATGTCTTCCCGCCTTCTGCACCTGCCCAGCGCTTTGCACATTGATGAGAGAAGCAGATGCAAGGAAGCCTTCCACTTCAGGCTGATGGGCGGGGTACGTTCTGTAGAAGGATCCTCCACTGATCCTCCAACCAGCAAGAAAGGAGTCCAGGTTGGGCAGGGAAAGGATACTCGACTTAGAAGAACCAGAGGCTGAGGGCCGCAGCGTCAGCCCTCTAGAAAATGACGACGTTAATAACAAGGGCCTGTTAGCCACCTCACGCACCAGGAGGGCCAAGGCAGTCAGCACCGGTGGGGGTGCCGGGGAAGCACACACCCACCGAACCATGCTGGCTGTCATTTCCAGCACCTCACAGTCTCAGGCCCATGACCAACGACGCTTCACAAGGTTTGCCAAATTAATTAATTCAAGGGAATGGCCTGAAACTATAATCTTCAGAGAAACAGAAAGGGGAGAGAATGGCAAATTGTCCATGACTGATTCCAATTCCGAATGTTAATTTTCTGAGGGCCAGAGAGATAAGGCATGAGCAAGTTCAAAATCCAATTTAACCTCTTTCTCCTAAGATTAGGTCCATGAACAGCCCTGTACAAGACGCGGGGGTTCACAGGGCTAGAAAGGGAGTGGAGATTAGAGCCTGTTTTGCTGGTGTGGTTTCTGCATCCTGACTGGCCCTGCCGTCATGCTAATACTTCTCAGTTGCGCGATGGGAGGAGTTGGCTGGTGAAACAGACTTGGACCAACACAGAAGAGATGCCACCAGTGGGAGCTACCTTGTAAGGACCTGCTGGTTGCAACTTGCAAATGGCTACAAATTAGGCGGATCCCTTCAAATGGGATCATTTGAAGCAGGACAGAAAACAACAGTACTGTCCTGTTTCAAATGATACATATGGTCAGCCTAGTCTCACCGGGGCTAAATTCAAGGTGTCAGTAGGTTGACCAGACATACCGTTTGAAGCGAGACAATGTCGTCGTCGTCGTCTGTCCCGTTTAAAAATGGTATGTCTGGTCAGCCTACTTACAAATACATTCTCTCGCCAAGCCCTATGATAGCAGAACTGTGACTCCCATTCCAGTAGTAACGATACTAAGACCCCAGGTCATGTGGTTAGTATAGGGCAGAGCCAGAATTCAAATGCCAGTCTGTTCAGCAGCAAAGGCAACGTTTGAAGCCCTAGTTTACCACGTGACAGACGCAAGCACACACACTCCAGGAGAGGAGACTTCTGATGAAGGACGACATCTGAGCAGGGATGGGTGGGATCCAAGAGAGCAACGGTGTGTGCAGGAGAGGGGCGGGGCAGTAAATGGCTTCTGTGAAAAATCAGGGCTATGCGTATAGGTGGGGATCAGCAACCAGTGGCGGTGGCTACAGCTTGGATTCGGGGCCTGTGGCCTGAGCGTGAGAGGTGACGCGAGAGGTGCCGATGAAGCCAGAGCACCTCAAGGGCCCTGAACGCCAAGCTCACATGTTTTCTCCTGTGGTCAACTAGACGCTAGAGGAGCCCCACCAGCTGGGACAGAAGTACCGCCCTGTCATCAGAACGCTCTCTGGACTCGGACTCAGCAGGAGCAACAGCAGCAAACACGGCGGCCAGGGAAGTCCTTCAGCGTCAGCACAAATCAAAGCTGAGTGCTCCTGCACCGCCCAGCCAGCCCGGCCATCTGAGGACAGCTGCACGCGGCCTGCAACGCAGCCAGCAGCACTGCCAACACCTGGCACCCTCATGGCCAGTCAGCCCCGTCGGAACCTTCACACACCTGCCTCTCCACCCAGTCCTCCAAAGCACGACGGAGGCAGGACACATGCTGGGTGGACAGCTGCTGCTCTTGTGGGCTTTGGTACCGAAGCCCACAAGAGCCAGGCAGTCGCTGGGGGGCTCAGCACCTCCTGCACAGGGTCCCTGGGACTCAGAGGCCATAGGAGCCGATCAAGGTTACCCAGGTCAGAGGCACAGCCAGAACTGCGGCTCAGGGCTTCTGGGCATTCTTCTCCGGAAGACAGCACCTGCTACGTGCCTGGCCCTGTCCTGGGTGCTAGGGCAAAGCTTGAAAATGACAGGCAGGCATTCCCCCTCTGTTCTACCTCCAGATCACGTGCACTCCCCACTACACAGAGATGCCCCACCTACCTCTCCTAGCATAGTGGGTGCTCACATGCAAACACCCTTCCCCCTCAGCTCTCCCATGCACTCAGGACCAGCACAGGGTCCAGCATGGGCTGGGATCAGAACCGGAACTGAACAAAGAATCCAGTCCTTGCTGGGTAGCCACAGATGACTGTACAACTGGACTGAGTTGTCTCCTCCCCACACTTCCTTTTCCTCAACTATAGGAAGTATAATAGTGACACCTAGCACTTACTGAGCACTGACTCTGGGCCAGCCATTACCCTAAGTACTTTACACGCATTGTGACATTCAGTTGTCCCAACCTGAAGCCCTATGAAATCGAAGCCTCATCCTCTGTATTTTATAGATGAGGAAACTGAGGCTTAGGAGGCAAAGGAACTTAACCAAGAGCACACACCAGGGGCAAGTAAGGTGCTCTGACGTCGGTGCTCTCAGCCCAAACACTGAGCTATGCCTCTCTGCCTCCCTCACTGACAGCAGAGGCCTTGGGAAGAAGCAGGGGGGATGACAGAGCACACAGGGAACTCCGTGCACACAAGCCCTGACAGGAGGGACATGGAGGTAGCTGATTCTGTTTAGACAAAGAGTATTGTGGGGCAGCGGTCACTGTGCATGGTGGGTCCTGACAGCAGCCTGTAAGCACTAGCCTCGAGGGATATGCAAGGTTTGGATAAGCAGAAAAGAGGCAACTATGCTGGGGGAGGTAGGTGTCATATGGATGGCATAGATGTTCAAGGCACAATAAGTCAAATCGTCCCAACTCTATGCAGTAAAACACCACCTCCCAATGCCCCCATTACACCAACTCCTACCCCCTTTGCCTTCAGCCCACCAGGCAGACATAAAATCAGCGTCTAGTGTCTGCCTCCATGGGAACCCACCCAGTACATCCTCGACCCTCAAACTCAGATCCCAAACACATTTAAACCAAGGGAAAAGAAAGGCAAGGCCGCGCATACTTCTGAGCTTTAGGCCTCCTCGTTTCCTATAGGCTCTGGCACAGTGCTTATTTGCATAGCTGATTGGATAACCAATTACAGAGTAGAATATTTTTAGGTCTTCATCTCAAAAAAGAGAGAAAGAAAGCAAAGCAAACAAGGAGAGCACAGTGTATTTCCTCGTAGGCCTGCTGCAACTGCCAAGCATAGCATCGGCCAGGGAGCAGGTAGGAGGAAGAAACTGGAATGGCTGTCTCCTCATTAAGTCTGGTTGACTCCAGAGCAATCTGCATCTGTTTGGAAAGGAGAGACAGTAGGTGCATATGTGCATGAGTGTCTCTGAGGAGAAGTAATGAGGAGAGAGAGGCAGGAAGATACAGACTGGAAATGTCAAACTCCACATCCTGTTCTGGCCTGCTCGCCACAATGTCATCTCTTCCCATCCCCACTAATAGGTCTCAATCCACAGGCACAGAAGCGAGAACTGATCCTGTGAGTCCTGGAGCAAAGATACGATGGCATGACATTGAAGGGCCAGTCCCCTTTCTCACTCCAGAAACAATAAAGTCAAGCCCTGGACATTGATAATGACAGTGAGAATGCATCATGTCTCAATCCTCCCATGTGTACTACCCCTCCCATTAACAATTCACATCTACCCACACTGTACCATTTGGGTTCAAACAACCATTCAAGATCACTGGAGCAAGAACACAGAATAAGTAAAAAGTTTTCAAAGGATCATCAAGCCCAATCCCCCTCCTCTTCACATGGAGAGTCAAAGAATTTTACTAAGGATGCACATCAAGTCATGGTGGAATGCAGGTTAGAGAAGCAAATGTAAGAATCAACAAGCCAGCTATAACCAAAATATAAGAACTATAGGAAATCTAGTATCAATACAATGTCAAGAACCGTCAGGGCCCTGTCCCCTGGCCTACCTGAACGGTGAAATGGTCTAAAGACAGTTATGTCATCATTTGGAACAGAATACTTGCAGAGGACAGGATTCTGTTTTACAGGAGGCAGCACATGCTTTGAATCAGAAAACCGATACACAGAGTGGTCTCTCCCATCGCCAAAATACGTGGATCCACAATGCAAGGGGTGGAGGTGACGGTAGCTTCTCTCACTGTGACACCTAGTACCCAACTCGCAGAATATTTGATTCCCACCTCAGCCACTTTGAATGTGCTGGTTTGGAGATCTTAGTCCCCAAGGAACGAACCTTCCACCAGTGTACCTGACCAGGGTGCCAATGAGTTTAAACATGAGATTACCACCTGGATATTTTGGTCCTTTATGGATAAATTGTGCCAATGAACCAACAGGCAGGGAGTGGGGTTAATGTACTGGCTGCAGTCACTGGTTCTGATTAGCAAGGGGAAACTTAGTTGCTTCTACACAATGAAGGCAAGAAGGCAAAAATCTGGAAGCCAAGTGATTTTCTGGGGCATCTTTAGTACTTCCATGCCCTAGAGCAGGGGTGGTGAACCTTTTGGCGATTGAGTGCCAAAGTTTATGAAATAAGATTATACTCGCTCGACTCGCGTGCCAACCCATCGAGTGAGATAGAAGTGTCGATTATTTTTATGTCTATAAGAGCATAAACAATAATTTTTTTAATGGTATTCACAGCTCCGCGTGCTGAAATAATTGCTCCACATGCCACTTTTGGCACGCGTGCCATAGGTTCGCCACCCCTGCCCTAGAGTAAAGGTTAATAGAAAACTCCAGCAATCCAAACCAAGAGGAAAACTGAAAACTCAGACTTTCAGGAAGGAAGATTTGGGTCACTTCACCAGGTAAAGAATCCCAACCACCTGATGATGTGGCTGAGAATGGAGGAAATACAGAATAGGTAGTGGGAAAAGGAAGCCAAAAATGGTAACTGTGGTCATGTGACCAATTATAAAATTGAGAACTACAGCAGTTTTCCATATTTTCTATTTGCCCATTATGTGTATTTTTATTTGTGTTAATCATTTTCTTCTTCCTTCTCCCTCCCATTTTTATTTTATATACAAGTTGTTGGAAATTAACTTAATTAACTTGTTGAAGTACAATTTATTAATAATAGTCTTTAGGTAACAGAATAATCAATGGGATTGTGACTGAGTTTGAAAGGCAAGTAACAGAAGACAGAAAGGAACACATGGTTCCTGGGATTGTGTGTCTCCTCATTTTGGATACAGGGTGAGAACTTCACTTGCAACAAAGCAAGCTGTATTTTGCTAGGTAGAAACAGAGATTGTTGTATGGGAGGTCCAGTGAGAGAAGGCTGCATATGGAAGTTGAGTGGCCAAAAGAGTGGACAGTGCCAGTTACAAACGCACTGCACCTCAGCTCCAAGTGCAATTCTGCCCTTTAAGTGAAGTGTGTGGATCATTTATGTTTTGGTTTTGTCTTCCACCTTCCTATTTGTTTTCTGCTTTTCTACCTATCACTTGTTTCTTTTCGCCATTTTTCTGCCCTTTTTGGTACAACTGAGTACTCTTTGGTATTCCATTTTATCTCTACACTTGACATATTAGCTATACCTATACTTTATGTATCATTCCTATATAACAGGTCTTTTGCATTTATTACATATCGACCAATTCCAGGGTTCTATTTCTTTGTATGAATCCAAGTTTCAATTTGGTATCATTTTCCTTCCATATGAAAACTTTCCTGTAATGTTTTTGTTATTCATTTCTGCAGCAATGAATCCCCTTGACTTTTGTTTGTCTGGTAATCTCTTTATTTTACCATCGTTTGGAAAGATATTTTCATTGGATATAGAATTTTATGTTGATGGGGTTTTTTGTAGCATTTTTTACATGTTATTTAATTATCTCTGGTTTGCCCTGTTTCTAATATAAACTCTTTTATGATTCTGTGTTTGTAAAGTCTTTTTCTCCATCTGTTTTTAAGATTTTTCTCTTTACATAAGTTTTTGGATATTTGATTATAATAATGTGAGCTTTTCTTGATTTTTTATTCCTCTTTGGACTTACTGAGCTTTGAATATGTTGGTTATAACTGTGAAGTCTGAAGTTTCAACAATAAGGTTTTTATGTATCTTTTCCTGTTTCTACCTCAGTTTTCCCTACATTGATCTATAGAGTCAATGCAATCCCAATCAAAATCCCTATAATATTTTTTTGGGGTAGAAATTAACAAGCTAGTTATTAAATTTATACAGACATAAAAAAGGACCTATGGGAGGCCGAGATGGCTCAGTGGGTTAAGCGCTCGCTTTGCAGCCCTGGGGACCGAGGATCGAATCCCGGCCCCAGCCCGTGTGGACCCATATGCTGAACTGGGGAGTGCCCCCAGTTCGGTTCTCACCGAGGCGATACCCCAGCCTAGTTCCTGCCCTGTGCAGCCCCACGCTCACCTGTGGAGTGAAACTATGTGGAAAAACCAATGATGTGCAACTATGGAGACTGCTCTGGACTCTCCCCCTTCTCTCTATTTCTGTCTCTGTATCTCTCTCTCTCTCTGTCAAAAACAATAAAAATAAATCTTTAAAAAAAAAAAGAAAAAGGACCTAGTATAAAGCTGGAGAACTTATACTACCTAGGTTCCAGACTTATTATAAAGCTTCAGCCATCAAAATAGAGTGGTATTTGCATAAGAATAGATATACACACCAACAGAAAAGAATACAAAGTCCAGAAATAGATTTCCAGTCAAGATACAGAATAGGTAAACACTGTGCTTGCCTCCTCTCATGACCGCATCAAAATTACAACTAAACTATGGAACAACCATCATTGAGAATCACCTGAAGTCTAGCTGAACAGAAGCCTTAGGACTATGGATATACAGAAGAAGCCACCTCGAGACTCGTAGGAGGGGCTAAATTGCAAACCAGCTAGTCCCACACACAGCTAAAAACTGGAAGGGATATCTCAGCTGTGGCGATCCTCCTGAGGCTCAGGGGTCAAACATCAGGCTCTACAGCCCAAGGTTCCAGGGCCAGGAAGAGGAGTCCCCATATCTTCTGGCTACAAAATCAGGGGGTATTGTGGCTGAGTGAGACAGAGGAGGGCTGAAGTCCAGGTGCTCCTCTCAAAGGGCCCAGACCAAAAAAAAAAACTAAAGGAGTTCATCACCACCAAACCAGTGTTACAAGGAATCTTAGAGGGACTTCTTTAAGATAAAACAACAAATCAAAGTTATGAAATAATAACATGGCAATAATAACATATTTATCAACAACTATTTTCAATGTAAATGGATTACATGCTCTAATCAAAAGTTATAGGTTGGCTGAGTAGGTAAGGAAAGAAGACCCTTACATATACGGCCTACAATGACTCACTTCAGATCGAAAGAGATGGAAAAGATATTTCATAAAAATGGAAACAAACAAACAAAAGCTGGGGTAGAACAGCTTATACCAGACAGAACAGGCTTCAAAACTAAGGCTATAACAAGAGGCAAAGAAAGACTCAGTATTTGAAGAAACTCAAACCGCTACTTTGAAGTGACGTACATATGTCCATTACAGTATTATTTACAATAGGCAAGGTACACAAGCAACCTGGGTGTCCCTCGGGGGATGAATGGATAAAGAAGAAGTGGCACAATATACAACGGAATATCACTCAAACATAAGAATGAAATCTCGCCACCTGCAATAACATGTGTGGAGCTATAGGGTACTGTGCTGAGTCAAGTAATTTGGACAGAGAAAGACAAATGCCGTCTGACAAAACATTTCCAATGTTTGGATTCAAGTGTCCAACAGCACATAAGTGGATAAACAAATTGTGGTGTATCCACACAAAGGAATATGACCCAATAATAAAAAAGAACAAACCTTTGATACACACAAGAAGAGTACACTCTGTATTATTTCATTTCTATGAAATGCTAGGAAAGTCTAATCTAATCTATAATAGTAAAAAGCAAATTAATGTTTGCCTTGGTCCAAGAATTGGGCGGGGAGAGGTGGAATGACTAGACTAAGGTACAAGGGAACTTTATGGAGTGATGGCAACGTTCAATGTCTTCATTGGGGTGCTGGTTACATTTATCAAAATTCAATTTGCACACTTCAAGATACACATTTTATCAGGTATAAATTTTACCTCAATAAAGTGGAAAACTGTTCCTTTCTCAAGCACTTAGGAAAATCAGACCCCAAACCTGCCCTAACCTCTGGTGATGGTACCGAGAGTCCATAAGCCCCACACCCAGATCCTAGGCCTCTGTCATCTGTCTTTCCACCTGTCTTTTTCTTCCATGGTCAAGGATATCCAAGCAGCCAGCTCCCACCAAGGTGTGTGGGCCATAATGCAGTTAAACGCAGTTCACCATAATTGAAGGTAATTCGAGCTGTCGCGCTTGCTGTAACCAGAGGTCTCTGACGCAGGGAGGCCGCTCACATTAATTGTAACTGACACCTCTTTCCCTCCTTCAGGCAAATACCAGGCCTGGTACAGGGACATCTTCACTTTGGGTTCAAGCAACCCCAACTGGATCTCTCAATCTCTCACTCTCTCTCTTTTTACTTTCCCTTTCAGTGAAAAAAGAAATGATTAAGATGATTAAAAGGTATTAATAAAAAATAAAAGAGACAGTTGGGAAATCTCAAGCCAGCCAATTAGATATTATAGCAAAGCTGATTTCAGCTCTTTGGGCCTAATATGAGGTTCAAAAGGACCTGAACACAGGCTCAGCTGGGCACTTCTCTGACCTCTGTGCAGGGCTGCTGGTGTCTTTCAGCCCTTCCCTCCTAGATCCATTTAAGAAACAGGATAGGAGTAAAATCAAATAGGCCCAGGGCCCATCTCCCCAGAGCCGTGCTCCAAGAATGATTGCAGCAGCTCTGGGAAGAGCACGGACACGTTCAGAGAGCATGATGCCTCCTTCCCAAACGGCGTAGCCCCAAGGGCCTGGCCACACGGGGAAGCACGCACAGCTCTGGAAACTTGCACTGCGGACTCCAGGCCACACAGGTTGTCTCTGCCTTTGACTGCATTTGACCTTTTTTATCTATGGAAGAGGACAGTCCTGCTTCAATGAGGATGCTCTGTGAACATTAAACGGATCTTGTAAACGTTCTCTGGAAATCAGGAGTGTGTTGTGCTTCTGTTTTAATTTCAGATTGCCCTGTGTTAAGAGAGGCCACAATCCCCACCATCCGAACTGCCTCCCCTGTGTTTGCTACCTGTCTGGCTCCTGCGGGCATCAGAGTTTACGGTCCCTGCAGAAAACGTTACTATGCACAATGCTCTACAACACGGAAGTTATTACTCTGATTCATATTATTGACAACCAGCTAGCAACTTATCCTAAGTGTGCTGAGCAATTAGACTACTTCAATTAACTTGAGTCCCTTTTTTTCTCCAAGCCATTCCAACAGAACCTAGGAGCATGCCATTTATTTGGGCACATGATCACTGACTATGTCTGTAGAGTGACAAAAGTATTTTGAGGGGTGAGAAAAGATACCTCATTTGTCTCCCTGAGAACTTCCACAGTGCCAGACATATGTGGAGCCCTCCATGGTAATCTCAAGTGTATGATAGCTGTGGATGTCAGAAAGGATCTCCCCTCCTGGAGTTGGGGTTCTTACCTTAACTGCTGTGCAGGACAAGAAGTGTCATCTATTTCTAACAGTATAGTGTCAAAAACAGAACTATCGATCTTGTTTTGATCAGTTAGGTGGGTTTGAGATGACCTCTGTAATGATGTCATTCTTGCTTACATGGAGTAATAGCACAGAAAAGAGAGGAATGGAGTCACAGCAGAGCTCTGGCTATAGGGCATAACCAGAGGTCTAACTGCATAACCCACAGTGAGAAGCCATTGCAGAAACGCTATCACTGCTGTCCCCGTCGGGGTTAGCACAGTGGTTCACCCTGTGATAGATCGTAGGAAGGCCCACACACCTACATTTCAGACCATGGTGTGGAGGTGATGGTAAGTGTGTTTAGGTCTTTAGATTTGGAGCTCTGGCCCCGGTACCCCTACCTCCAGCCAGGGGTAGAGCCTGCTCTCTCCTACCAATACCAAGGGGCATGCTATGTCCACATCACAGGTAATGCTTCCACACATGTGAATAGCACTTCACAGTGAAAGCCACCAACCATATCCACCACGGCAGCAAGCTCTATGGCAGCTCAAAAGGAAGGACAGTTACCCCCAATTTTATAGCCAGGCCCAGCAAGACCAAACCAGCTGTGAGATGCGGGTCCAATGGCTATCGCTGACCCATCCGGGCATCTCACGTAGCTTTTACGATTTCTTCATCAAGAGGTTTGTAAAAACGTTTAAGCTACTGGAAGAAGAGCAGAGTAGCAGGCTGAGGAAGTGCGCAATAGCCCTTCAAGCAGCCCTCCATCTGCACTTCTTCTCCTCAAGGATACGCCAGCCCCTCTTTTTATTTAGCACATAGCCCCCGGCTGGTTCCTTGCTCCCAGACTAATGAGTCTGGAACGATTCTACACTCAGCTCTACTCCCTGTCTGCTGGCCTGCTCCCTGAATTGTCTGCACTGTTCCCTCCGCCTGAAGGCTCCCACGTCTGCACGATCCTAACCCACAGAGCCATTTCATTTGCACACGCAAACATGAGACTCCAGTGTGCCAACTGCAAACCAGGATCCCAAACCTGCCCACTTCCAAATCCCTTTTCAATTACACTCACTTCCCACCCTTCTCCCGGTTAACAGCCTCCATCAACACTTTACCCCACAGCAAGGGAACCAGTCAGCCAGTCAAACAGAGCCAGACTCAGCCCCAGGCTTCAGGTGTCTCTAATGTCTAGCATTTCTTTCAGGCAAGCCTGCCTCTCCCCCACTACCTAACGAAATTTTATTTAAATGTAGATACCTGCTGTCAGGGCCTCTACTAAATCCTCTTGCACCCTAATCAATATAACCAATTAATTCTGTTAAACCATAAAAGTCAGAGGTTCCCGAACCCCAGGCCAGCTGTACCAGCATTACCTGGAGAAAACTAACCACAACAAGGACTTCCTGGGTCCCCCCTTCTCCCTGTCCTGCAAAATTCTGATTCCACTGGTCTGGAAGGAACCAAGGGCTATGTGCTCTGAAGTCCCAGGGATTTTCATGAGCACTAACTCAGGGCATCACCACTTCGGGGAGGCTTGTCATTTCTGTGGGCTCCCCATCATCTCCGACTGGCCAATCTTATGGCTGCTGCATGAACTGGAACTATCAGCTATGGTTCTGCCTAGGGAATCCCATTTCTGCAATTTACAGAGCATTCACATTTGATTTAGTGAGTTAACTGACATAACAATATGGTATCATCTACCACATATATATTATTACTATGTCCTAGGAACTGTTCTCAGTGCATACACTGTAAAAAGTCATTGAGCTTTCACAACAAGCCCAGGGGGCAGGTTTATTGTTCCCTCTATTTACAGATGAGGAACTGAGGCACAGAGAGGTTGAGGAATCTGCTGGAGATCTCGCGGTAATGTCAGAGCTGGGACCGAACCCCAGCAGTCTTTCAGTCACTTTCAAGTCTTCCAAGCTCATCCTTTGATCCACTCTGCTCCACTGCCTTTCGGGCAAGCATGAGAATTACCCCACTTTAGAGTTTATGAGATGCCTCAGTTCACCAAACTTCCTGGAACAATCTGTCAAGGGAGAGGACATCTGGTCCACATGTCAGCTCAGGCCGCTGAGAAAACTCCAGATGCAAAACCACCCCCCAATCAAGGACAGAGTTTCGTTACGTGTAAGTCCATGCCTCCTCATCAGCCCTCCAAGCCTCTAGGAACCTCCCTGTGCCCAGGTGCACAGCGTGGGACACAACACACTGCACCTCACTGCCCACGGGGACAATTTGCAAGAAACAGCTTATCAGAGCTATACCAGTTACATAATCAGATGAAGAAATGGTAGGGACTGTAGAGCCCAAGTCAAGAGACAGAAAACAGGTTGTATCTCACAAAACAGATCTGATCAATTGGCAAAGGCTGTGAAGCTCAGCAAAGGAGAGAAAAGGAAACATGAAAGGAGGAGGTAAGGAAAAGAGAAGGGAAGGGAAGCATGACCAATTAGTGACAGACAGGAAGGGAGCTTCCCAGAGTCACAAAAACACTTACTGATGGGTAAGACCCAGAACTCAGGCTTGGCTCCTGTACCAGGGGCCAGGAATTGTCCCCCTAAACATGAACTCTAGGCTAGTATCGTCTTCTATTAACTGCTGCTACAAAGATAAAAGTTATCAGCTCTGACCCCAAAACAGCTTGCCGCCTGGTGAATGAGACTACCTGTCATCACTTATACCCAACCCTGATTCCAGAAAGGTTCTGCAACAGTGAGGATGACAGTGCAACGCAGGGGAGTAACACCATCGCGATGCAGAAGTGGAATGGGATGGCAGCCTGCGTGACCTCATACAGGTGCTCTGCAAGCTGCCGCAGGGCATCATGGTTAGAAATAGGAGCCTTTGGTCTCAGGTGACAGGGGTTAAACCCCATCACCTCTACTACCTACTTGTGGGACACTGAAAAAACTTGCCTCCAAGGGCCAGGTCTCTCATTTCTAGAAGAGATGAAATACCTGTTTAACAGGAGGTCACTAGAATGATTAAATGGGTATGAAAAGTGCCTCCCACAATACTTAGCGCATACCCAACAGTAGTTAGTGTCATTCACATCACCATTGCCATCGTTACTAACAGCATAACATGTTTTCTATATGGAGTCAGGAAAATCAGTGACTGAGCTATAGCACAGGTCTTCTCCCGGATGACTGTATTTTATAGCGCTCTCCCCCAGCCCCCCACCCCCCACTCAAAGGCATCCCCACTATTTTTAGAATCCTGGGGCTTGTTTTCATCAGTTTCCTGCCTTCCCCTTTGGTTCTTAACCAGGGGGTGCACCCCAGAGAGAGAGAGATATGGGTAAAGTAGAGAGGCTCACAGCAGTGGGGGTAGATGAAAGGCGTGTATTTAGTATTGGAACATAATTTTGTATTTTAAGATTTAAAATCTTAATGCACATAGCAGGAAGCAAAGCACAGAGAAGAGACACATCAGTGATCCTCGTGGAGGATGCAGGGGAGGGGCAGCGAGCACGGGCATCACCCTGCAAAGCAGCATCAGCGTCTTTGAAACAAGGACCAGGGTTTTTATAATCATGACAAGAGGGCATGACCTTTAAAAGGGGGACAGGAAGTCACCACGCAGTGTGAGCCTGAGACAGTTTCTCTTCTCACAGCAAACTTGCAGAGCACTTGTGCCGTTACAGCGCAGATAACCCCATTAGAACTGCCAGTCAAGGACAGACTGTAGCTGCTAAGTGAGAGCTGAGGTGGGGGTGAGCATACAGGATGGGTGAGTGTGTGCTACATAATAAGGATTATCGATTTTGACCATTCAGAACACAATTCTTCAGAGATTTTGGAGCTCAGAGTGATACATCAAATAGGTGCGATGTTTTCATATAATAATTATTTTGCTGCTTTGACTGTTACCATGAAAATTCCATAAGAACAAGGACATATCTGCTTGTCTTTGCACACGCCCACGCAACTATTGTGTAACTGGAGAATGGATGACAAGTCCCATGGTGTAGACAAGCATAAAAGACATTCTGATGAACAAATATTTGTTGAAAGGTGATACCGTGCGGTGGTTAAAAGCGCCAGCAATGGAACCACACCAAATCTCAGCTCTGACACTGACTTAGCTACGTGTCTTTGGTCGCCTTATTCTTGGTACTTCAGTCTTCCTGTCGGCTCCTATCTCCTGGAACGTGAGGACTGATGAAGGAGGTGTTACACACACGTTGGAATCTGGAGCCTCAAAACTTAGCTCAAGCGCTCCTGCCCTATGGCCCTTAACGACAGCCCAAATACTGGATCGGCAGGGCTCTAACCGAAAGCAACTAGTTAGGGACCTCTGAGTCTTTCATTCAGGAATAACAGAACCAGAATCAGCACATGTCTCATCTCTGTCCCCCAGTGAGGAAACTGGCAGGAAACAGAAGCAAAAGCTCTCTGCGTTCTCAGTGAGAAGCTCAGAGCTCCGCAGAGGATGAGAGAAGGAACTTGAGGGGATATGCTGGCCTCACGGAGAAGGGAAGCTTATGTTAGTCTGAAGTAGAATCTCCACTTCTGCCAAGGATAGCGGTTCTGACCCAGGGCCAGCCAGGCCCCCTGGTTTCTGATTTCACCAAGGCAGCCCCGGTACCTGTCAGCACCTCAGTATCTGCAGAATTTCTCAAGGCTGAGAAACCAATTTCTTCCATGCTGGGGTCATTCCAGAGCAACTACAGAGATTGCTTCATCTGGCTGCAAATAAGCATGAGAAATTTCAGACTGATTGGTCTGTCTGAACGTGTAAACGTCTGAGGGCAGCCTCTCTGGATGAGGACTGACATCTCCGCGCGGTCACGGCTCACCAAGATGACGGGGGCCTGGCCCTTGTGCGATGACTGTTGGGAGCCTGTGTGGACTACAGAGGAGACTGTGTCAGACCCCACGCTCTTCTGGTGAACAAGGGGAGCTTCAGGTACAAGTTAGGAAGAACTTCCACACGGAAAACTCGTACACAGCCTCGTGTTTTTAGTAATAGTTCTGTGATTCAACTAACGCTCACATTTGGTGTCAGGATATCCTTATGTCTATTCTATAAATGAGGAAACAGGGGCTTGGCAATATGGAGCAACTTGTATCACAGTCGAAAGCCTGCACTCTTGAACAGTCAATTATTTTCACATCGAAACTTCTCAGTTTTTAACCCCTTTAAAAAACAACAGAAGAAAATACTGGGCAACTCACATCAAAAATCATAAAATTCTGTACACTCTTTATTGCAGCAAGTTCATGTCTAAGAACCGATTCTAAGGAAATAATCATAGATGGGCATGGTGATTTTTGCCAGAGATATTCAATGCAAAATGGTGTACAGTAGTTTAAAGAGGAAAATAAGCTAAATTTCCAACAATAGAACATGGGTTAAACGGAACAACCACTCTAGTGAAATATGCAGTCAGGTCAGCAAGGACCAGTATAGATCACACGACATGCCAAAGACATTCACTACATGTGTTCCATTTCAAAAGAGTATATTTTAAATGATGTATCTTTTTAAAGAGACATACTACTTTTTTGTGTGCTTATCCATATTTCTTATGTGTTCTGAAATGAACGTGTTTTCCCTTAAAATATTTTTAAGCTACTATGAAAAAAAGATAGGCAGTCAGAGCTGGCCCTTCAAGAGAACCTAATACACAAAAAGGTTAAAAAAAAAAGCCTTCCATTGAAAAACTAATTAAAATTCAATTTACATACAGCCTTTACCAGGAGAACATACCTGTGGTCTTTACAAATAAAAAGGCACACTGATAATAACATCCCCAAATTTGGCCACCTAAAACGACTTACTTCCATGACTGGCGAATCGGCCAGAGCTCTCAAGAACATTTTCTAACAGCATCAAATTTCTCAACTGTCCCAGGGCCCAGGCAGGTCTCCCCAGACGACACCAATGTCAGCTGCAGAGTTATGCCAAGACCCAGTCTCTCAACACCCAGGTCTGGGCACATCCCTGCCAGCCTCCACGGAGTTACCAGAAGTTCAAGTCCTTTCCCGGCAGCCAGCCCCTGGGTGGACTCCGTGATGCTCCTGCAGGAAGCCAGCCTTTCTCTGGGCTTTGTGTAGAAGTGGCAGGAAGAAGAAATAAAAGGGAAACGTAGCCTCAAACTGAGAACAAAAGGCCAACAAAGGCATCTCCTCAAACCCCCTTGGCAGAACAACAATCCAAGAGCAGTCTGTAAAGCCTGCTGTTTGCGCCTGTGAAAACTTACCAGTCACCCTGACGAGGTGCTTATTGATTATGACTGGCTAGCGTTTAATACCGACACAGTTCACTTGCCTTGCCCACTTTACTTCCATGTGTCTTACTGCCAAGCACCTTTCATTTTTCAAATCAGAATCGGAAGCAGAAGTGAAACTAACGGAGAGAGAAGCTCTAAGAAACAATTTTAGAGTTTCCCCCTAAAGACCCCACAGTTCCCCAGAAAAACATATTCCTAAATGACAAAAAAAAAAAGATAAATACCAAACTGCCAGGAAAAGGCCATGCTGAAGAGATGTAATCGAACTGGTGTTTACTGAGTACCATTTTCCCCTGAGTGGCAGCCTTGCTTTCTGGCTTTAGCTGAGATGCTGGTGTCCCAGCTCCATCAGAGGGGACAGGGACAGGGGCCCGAGCACTGCGTGCAAGCCCCCCAGCCCCCCGCAGGCCTTGGCTCGTCACCAGCATCAGAACTGGCCTTAGCTGCCTGGCATCTTATACAATTGGTGAATGAGAAGGAGTTAAAAATACAATACAGGGATGCTGGGATGGCTCAGTGGGTTGAGCACTCATCCTAGGATCAAATCCCGGTCCCAGCCCGTGTGGACCCATATGCTGAACTGGGGTGTGCCCCCAGTTCGGTTCTCACTGGGGCAAGCCTCCTATGTGAGAGGCCCCCAGCCTGGTTCCTGCCCTGTGCAGCCCTGTGCAGCCCTGCGCCCACCTGTGGAATGAAACCATGTAGAACACTACTGACATGCAACTACGGAGACTGCTCTGGGCCCTCCCCCTTCTCTCTGTCTCTGTCAAAAACGATAAATCTTTAAAAACAAAAAAAGGGACAATTTTTGTCAAGCTTGTTTACTGCCACACCCTGGACACCCAGGACACTGCCTGGCACATAGTAGGCACTCAAATACTTGAAAGAATAAAAGACAAGGAGAATTCTAAAATGTTTCGCAGATAGTTATAACAATTAAACAACGTAACAGTAGAAAACACCCGACACACACAGATGTTTAGTAACTGTGTGTGTCTTCCCTCTCCTTTTAAACTGTTCAACGCACTTTCAGGTTTATTTTCTCATTTCATCCATCTCAGAACTGAAAGGAACTTGAAAAAAAAAATTACATGGTCCAATTCTTGGCCTTGAGACAGACAAGAGTTTTTGGTCCTCATTTTAGAGCTGAGTCAACTAAAATCTAGAGGAATAAATGACATAACAGTGTCCTATTGCGGCAGTAACAAATTACCGTGAATGCAGTGGCTTAGAACAACGCAAATGTGTGACTATATCTTATAGTTCTGGAGGTCGGATGTCAGAATGGGTCTCATGGGGGTAAAGTTAAGCTGCTGGCAGATGCGCTCCTTCTGAAGGCTGCAGGAAGAATGTTTCCTTTTCCAGCTTCTACAGGTGGCCTGCACTCCTTGGCTTGCAGCCACGTCACCGTGATCTCGGCTTCCATCATCACATCTTACCTGGCTCTGACCCTCTCCTAAGGACGGGGTGAGGCCGCCTGAAAAGTCCAGGACAATCCATCTGAAGATCCTTAACAATCCCATCTGCAAAGCTCCTTTTGCCATGTAAGTGACATATCCACAGGTTCCAGGGATAAAAGTGTGAACATCTTCGGAAAGTTATTACTTTCTAGATTTTGCCCAAAATGATTCAGTTAGTAAAGGACAGAGAGCAAGGCCCTCTACCCAGGGCTCCTCCTCCCAGCAGAAGCTCTCCCCACAGTGGAGGGACCACTCCTCAAACTTGTGGGCACACGTGCATGCACACATAGATGGCAGAATGACAAAAGAAAATAGTGGCACCCCAAGGCTAGAGGACCAGATCCCAGAGGCAGGGACTGCACCCGGGTTCCCTGGGCCAGTCCCAGCGCCGTGTGGCCTGCTCCAAGGTCACCAGGAGGAGCGTTTCTGCAGGCACACGCCTCAACCTCATTCTTCATCTCTTTCTGGCATTTAAAGTAGCAAGTGGCTAAGCCTGGTTTTTCTTTAATGATGACAGAATTCCACAACTGAAAAGAAACCCCAGGAGATCATGAAAGTCTACTCTGATACCAGCCTGAGTTGTTTGCCGACAACAGATGTCACCATCTAGTAGTACATTTCATCACACATGCCCCACATCCCCTCCTGCCCGCCAGTCCGTCTGTACTGCCATCTGGGCCCATGTCACAAAACGCCTTTATCATTCATGTCCTCCCCATGAGCACTAGACTGTAAACTCCTTGAAGGCAAGAACCACTGGGATGGACTTTTGAGACTTTTTTTCATGAAGTCTTAACTGCATCTCCCTCACTACAAGGCCAACTACAACAAGCTGAGTCTGGTCAGGCAGGTGTCACCAGATGCTGGGGTCACACTGGAGTGGGTGATGGAAGGCAAGCAGGCAAGGACCCTGGGTGACCGTGGGTCCAGCCTGAGCAGTCTCTGGTGAGCTGGATCAGGAAGCATCAGCGAGGCGATTCCAGATGCTGCGTAGTTCCTGGGGTGGGCTGGACTGGGAACTGACCCTCGGGGATCTCTACTGTGATGGGTGTGGGGGGCGGGCTTCAGAAAGACAGCTCAACGTGGGTGAGGCTTCTAGGGGTGGGATAGGGAGATGGTGTCATTTCCATGACTCCTTGATGTAACCCCCTTTTCTTTTCAAATGAAAGTAATCTTAGTAGCTGCTTGAGCTCCCTCCAAACTCCCCCACCGGTGTCCTCCCATGGCTGTGACCTTGGCCTTCCTCAGCAGGAAACAGCACACTGGCCATCACAATGTAACCGCTAAGTCAAAGAAGGAAGAAAGCTAAAAAGGTTACACGCCCTATTAAACACCTGCGTGTAAGAGCCGTGTTGAACTAATGAACCGTTTTAATGGTTAAACAATTAGCATCCTTGAAAGAGGCAACCAGTAAACAGAAAACATGGTGAAAATGCAAACAGACCTGAGGGAAGAAACCAGTAGGAAAGCAACCACAGCCCATGAAAGCGGCAAGGGAGAAAATCCCTGTTAGCGCACAACTCCACATCGAGAGGGGAATTCAGGAAGCTCCAGTTTCATATTCAGGTGATTGAGGGGAAATGACAGAACAATCTCCAAGTCACAAGGGACTCTGTGCTCGGATCAGAAACCTGGCCGAGGGGAAGAAGAAGAGGCTCCCCAGTGCCCACGGCCGTGCCTGCGCATACATACGAGCCTGTGGGTGCGAGAGAGTGGCAACTCTTCTGCATGCAGACAGTGGTATCTCCATACAACAGTTCCTTCTGCCTCAAAGTCTCTGCATCTCCCTTGTGCTTTGCAAATACCATCCAGAGCCCCTCGATGCAGCCCACCCTGGCCAGCCTATCAGGGACTAGCGCGTCACCTCACTTTATTTCCTGCGTGAGGTGGCTGTTCTGAAGTTACCTTCTCTGTGTGCCTGCTCCCCCTGCACAACGTAAGCTCCATGTGGAGCGTTCACCAGATGTCCCGGGTGCCAGGAACAGTAAGTGCTCGGAGAACATTTGTTGAAGTGGTTGAATTAACTAATGGGAAAACATGGCCCGAGGGACCTCAGCTCTACCTTCTTATCTTGACTTGCTTCTCAGTCAGCAGAGAACATGTGAGCGACTTGTCCCCAGCCTCAAGGAAGGCTGAAGAAAGTCCCCTCTTATTTCAAATGCTTTAAAGTTAGGTTATCTCAAATGCTTTAAAGGAATGCACTTGCATGTCTTACAGCTGCCCTGTATGTTTTGTCACTAATACAAACCAGACCTCACAAGGCACCTCCCACGTCTCTGGCCTCCCCCAACCCTCCCCACTCCCCTTCTGAGTCAGACTTTTGCAAGACTTGCTGGGTTCTGTTGCTGAAGAGAATTTCTGTTCTTTCTTCTCATAAGATTCCACCTTACTCACATCTTTCCTTTTTTATACCTTCTAAGAAAAGCAGCAGCTCCCTAAAGAACGGATCCTACCATCATCATTTCTGACTGAAGTTCTTGCAAAGCTGGCTGGGACTGCAGCTGTCTCTGCTGGTGACCAAGGTAAGTAGGCAGGACACAAGGCACTTCTCAGGCCAGGGGTTGGCAAGGTGCTGCCCACCTGCTGGTTAGCGAGTGTCCAGGGAGGAGAGATCAGGCTTAGAAGGACCACCTGCCAGCTGCCTGGGCGGCCCTGAAGTGCCACCTTTCTCATACGTCCAGGGTGAAGAACAGCCCCTCCCCCTCTTCTCCCTCCCTTGCTCATGACTTTAATACCAGCAGGATGTTCCTGATGCTTTTACAATCTGCAGAAGGAGGGATACCGGTATTCCCTTACATGCAGAGGGACAATCAGAACCATTCTCATCACCATCACATGTGCAAGTGCCTCTGGGTGGGCAGTGAGCAACCTGAACTCGGGGGCATTTCTTCCACACTGGTTACCATTCACCCACGTGCCACGAGAGAGAAGCAGGCGGCATGTTCCAGTTAAGCCAGACTTCTCTGGCTTATGGGTCTTACCTATAAAGTAACCACATAGGCGCCATTGTTAAAATACAAATAACTTCCCTCCTCCTACAACTGAGTGAGTTCAATTTCCTTCAGTTCATGAGATCTGAGGTGACATTACATCAATCAGGTCATGTCCCTCTGCTCCTCAAAACCTTCAAGTGGCTCCCCACATAATTCAGAATAAAATCCAAAGCCCTTGCAGGGGCTGAGGAGGCCCTACACAGTCTAGGCTCCCTCGGTTCTATGTCCCTGCCTCTTCCACTCTCCCCACCTGACTCCCTTCCTATCAAACACACCCCCTTGCTATCTCCCCAAGACATCCCCTACTCTCCCATCTCCTCAGGGCCTTGGCCCTTGCTCTCCCTTCCGCCTCAGATAGTCTTTCCATGGCTTCCTTCCCTTCACTCTGATCCCTGCTCACAAAGCCCCTCATCAAAGAAGCCTTTCTGGGTCACCCAAAACGTACAACAGCATCATCCCTCTCCTCTTCTCATTCCCTCACGTGGGTGTCTCCCCCGCCAGACTCTGTGGGGTGTCTGTCTGTCTCTCTCTCTCTCTCCTATCTGTCTCTTCCCACCAGAATCCATCTCCACGAGTCAGGAACCCTGTCGATTGGGTTTGCTGCTACTTCTTGGTCCCCAGAGGCCTGTGTGCCTGTCCCACAGCAGGCAGGTACTCAGTAACTCCTGTTGAACTGCTGAACGAATAAAAGCAATGATACTTTAGTGCAGAAAAGGACTGGATGTTCCCAAAAAGGCAAGGAAAAAAAAGGGGGAGACTTGTCCTGTCCCCCAGTTTTGCCAAAAGTTGGAGACAAAATATGCTGAGCAAATGGTACTTAACAAGCATCACGACATATACCCAATATCCAAATATTAAGAAATTAACACCCAAACTAGGTCAACTGGTTATTTCCTTCAGCCGACAAGCTCTTCCTAAATGCCTAGGAAGAACTGAGGTCTTTTGTGTGCTTTGTACAGTTCCCAGGAAAGAGGAAACATCACTCCTACCTTCAGTCATTTATAATTTGAGAATCAGAAAGCAACAAACAAAGGTGATTCAACACTGCACTGAGTGGACAGAACAACACATACAGGTTGGCACAGTCAATGGACACACACTGAGGGACATTTGTGAAGCTTGTATTAAAGAGGGTGGTGGACACAATGTTGGACTCAAGGAAAAATACAGAAAGAGTATTCCAAACAGAATGAGAGAAGTACACGAAGAGCCACTGGTTTTGTGAGAGATGGAGAGAAGGCAACAGCCCACAGGTCTCAGGAAGAGTGGATGTGGGGACTCAGAAAGTACATACGGCTGAAAAGGGTTCGCATTTCAGGCTCAAAAAGTCATAGTTCTCTCAAATGTTTATTTCAATCTATAAATATTTACTGAGAGCCCACATGGAGGAGAAATACCTACATGAAGCACAAAGTAGTAGAGCCTTACATTCCCCACAGTGGTCAAGAACAGCTTACAATAACAAGAGCCCACCTCCCCTGAACGTTCACCTATGCCCTGAATACCCATAAGCACCCCATGCCTGTATCAGCTCATCTACTCCTCTCAACTAGACCAGGAGGTGGGTACTGTTATCATTTCCTAAATGAGAAAACAGACTCTGCGCTGGTACCTGGCCCAAGGTCATTCAGCTGTAAGAGGTGAGGTCTAGATTTAACTCAGCCGGTTCGGTTCAGAGCCTGTGCCCGCCACGAGCACCCTGTACCACCTGTCCACACCACAGGGCTTATAACTATGAGGACCACAGAGATTAGGGGGACCAAACATCAGGACTCTTATGTTGACAACAGATTTCTGAACACAAGAGACAGTCTGGGAGATGGCACTGGGTGCCACAGTAAGGGTGTCTGGGACATTTCATGGGCATGAAGGACTAGGAAGTGTGAAGGTAGCACTGCCCTGTGACGTCTGGACCAGGTCCTGAATGGATAAGCACACAAAGACGAGTGATGGTCGCAAGTGAAGAACAGACCAGAACATGGTGTCAAGAGCGTGCCCAGTAAGAGAGAAGCTGACTTCACGCAGCCATCAGAGAAGGTCCCCCAGGAAGCAAATGAGGGTTTGGGATCCAAGAAACGGGAGGGGACTGACCTTGACCGTCACTCAGCCCTTCTGCACTCACAGCCCAGCAGCATTTCCACCCACAATACTGCAGGAACAGTCACTCATTTAGGACAACTTCATTCTCACAAAATAGATATGCTTTGTCCCCCCGGGAGGAACACACACGTCAGCAGCCCAGTTTCTCGGGCCATGTCGTTAAATGCCCATTTTTGCACCCGCTTAGAAGTGCAGATGTTCTCTCCCCAATTCCCATGCATTGTCTCTGAAATACCATTCCTCCATTAGTAATCTCTTAGTTATAAATTAGACTAATGAGGAAAAGGCCTCATAAACAACATTAATAATGAAATATAAAGACATGAAGTTCATTTGATAAAATATTCATGAAAGGTTTAATTAAGTTTAAAAAAAAAAGAAGACACTGAGGTCTGTGTTAGGGAAAAGCCAACAGATTTGAAGAATGGAAGGATCACACATCTGTCCCCATTCGGAACCTTTAGTAAATATATCAGTGGCACTGCGTGGAGTAGCTAAGAAATTAAAGGTGCTCTCCAAAGATGTGAGCATGACAGGATGCTATTCAAGACCTCTTCTTTCTTGTTCTTTATACTAGAGGAGCACTTTCATTCATGACCCCTTCCCAAAGGAGATCGTGATCGCCTCTACTGCATACACCCAACTATATACATGAGGGCTGTCCAGGAAAAAAAGCCAGCCACTGTCAATATAACAATAGTGGTTACATGGCTGCATACTTTTTGGACAGCTGTCATAGATAAATCCACTCAATGAATCATAAGTCCCTTAAAATTTCCAGTTTTTAGAATGATTTCTCAGGAGCACCAAACAACATTAAGGTTAGGAAACATGTGGTTAAAAGTCATACCTCGGGAAGCCGGGATGGCTCAGTGAGTTAAGCGCTCGCTTTGCAGCCCCGGAGCCCGAGGATCGAATCCCGGCCCTAGCCTATGCGGACCCATACGCTGAGCTGGGGAGTGCCCCCAGTTCGGTTCCCACCGGGGTGAGACCCCGGCCCAGTTCCTGCCCTGTGCAGCCCCGCGCCCACCTGTGGAATGAAACTATGTGGAAAAACCAATGATGTGCAACTATGGAGACTGTTCTGGGCCCTTCCCCCTCTTTCTGTCTCTGTATCTCTCTCTCTCTCTCTCTCTCTGTCAAAAACAATAAAAATAAATCTTTTAAAAAATTAATTAATTTAAAAAAAAAAAGTCATACCTCAAGTACTAGAAGGTAAAAAGCTGGCTGAGCATGTGACCGTAGTCCTCACCTGGGCCTTTACCTGCTAGTGGCTAAACTTGGCTCAACTGGCTGACCTCTGTGTCCCCTCTCGGATAGAGTTCTCCATCTCTGCCAAAGAGACAGTGGAACTCTGAACGAGGGGCACGCAGTCATTAGTCATCTCCATTAAAGCAATCATCATAACCTCTGTGAAGCCCTTGACTGCCCCCCAAGCAGAAAGAACGGTTCCCTTCTCTAAACCACCACCCCCTCACACAGTATCCAAGCAAAGCAGAGCTCAGCCTCCATCGAGAGCGTCTGTGTGATGCCTACCCAGCTGTGAGGCCGCCGGCCCCAGTCTAGCAGCACGTTGGGTCTGCGTCATGCTCATGTTCCCCATGGCAAGGAAAGAGGCAACCGGCGCTCTCAGCCAGCAGTGACAAGCGAGTCAGTGAGACAGCGCTTCTTTCCAGAGGCTTCAGGGAGCCCCAGATGGGCTCCTGGGAAACCCCAGAGGGTCAGCCTTTGAGGGCTTAGGGAAGAGAGGTCAGGAAGCTCTTGTCTCAGCAAGTCCAGGGATTTTGTTGGCATAAAGCCACCAATTGCCTCGGAAATAATATAGAGTCCTAAAAAATGTGTGTACACTATAACCAATGAAGCCAACCTCTAGGTATGCATCCAAAGAATTAATCCAAACTTTGAAAACATGAGCAATGTAACTCAGAATTATTTCTAACCATGCAGTATACTGCAGGGATCTAATTAAGGAAACTAATGTAAATGCAAATGGATGGACTACACACAGCCACAAACAGTGTCCCCATGGGTGTTCTGGTCAAGAGGGCAGGGTAGGAAAATGCTCTGCTCACCTCCGCCCACAACTGCATCAGAATTACAGCCGAACTGCAGACTAACCAGTATTGAGAACCGCTTGAAGTCTAGCTGAACAGAAGTCCTATAACTAAGGACACACAGACAAACTCACATTGAAACAGCTTTATTGAGCTATAATTGACAAATAAAATTGCAAGATATTAAAAAAGATTGTCACCTCAGAGACCATGTACCAGCTCTCCTTCAGTCAACCATTAGTTATTAAACCAACAACACTCACATATAATACTATATTCATTTGTTGGTTCCACTCACCTACTTGATTTTCCTTTTGTATTACAGGGTCTTTTCTGGAAACTGAGGAATAGCCTTTACTAAACTAATACCCTTTATTAAATAATCAAATTAAATAATTAAATTTTAAATAATTCAAAACCCTTTATTAAACTCCAAACATGGTACTAACTCACTCCAATCTATGGTTCCTAATCAAGGGCTTGAGTTGAACATCAGCTCAGGGAAGTGTATTAAAGATGAGAGAGGCCAGAATATGGTGGCCTGAGGCGTGACTACTATTTCAACGATTCGCATTGTGTCAGTGGATCTGCAACTCACACTACAAGACTAGTTCTCTCTCCAGAGCTCTAGTCCACTTGTCTTTGCATCCAACAAGGATGCAAAGGATTGTCCCTGTTTCAAGGTTTTCCAGAGGCGTGAGCCCGCTGACCTATTACATGCAGATCTTGCCATCCGTTTGGGGATAACGCTGTCCCTGAACCACAGCTGGAACCACTTAGACCAAATGAGGATGAGAACCAAGGCCTGGAGAGAAGTGGAAGCTCCCAGAGGCAGGGACACTAGGTCAGTGCTCACAGGTCCTCATGGTGAGCCAATGTCAAGTGTTTTCATCGAGGCTTCTCACCACCTGCCTGTGTGAGCTTCCATGTCCTCTTCTGTGGGGCAAGGATAACATGACCTGCCAGGCCACCCTCCCCAGCAGCTGTCAAGGTCAAATAGGAAAATGTAAAACACGGTGTAAAAAGTAAAGCCCCGTAAGCTTGCACTAGGTAGTGCCATCCAGGAGCAAGCACGACCTGCAGGCTGGCTGGGGAGGCACGACGCTGTGAGGCTCAGGCCCCAAGCCCCATGGGAAATGGAGCTCCCCAGACAAGGTCTTCATGCTCTCTCCTGCTCAAATCAGGTGTGCAGTTCACGCGACACCAATACAAGCATGTGTGGAAGGTAGAATCACCAAGCAGGGTTCCATAAGGCTGGGATGAAAATAGGTCATCCTGCTTTAAGATCAAACCTGGCCCCAAACCAGAGTCTGGTTTGTTTGTCTGTTTTTAAGACAAATCTTTTTTTTTTTTTTTTTAAGACAATGACAACTCTTTTGGCATCAGGGCTAAGGGGACCAGTCGCATCTGCTAAGAAGTGAATCTGTGCTACACACTGTTGATGGATGTCCCAGTCCGGCTCCCAGAAGCCTGGCTCCCCAGGCGAAAATCCACCTCCAATGACAGGCGAGAGAGGAATGCCACCCCAGAGGCCTCTCTGAGCAGGCAGGCTGCTGAGCTCACCAGAGGCGGCAGCCCTGTTTCACCTTCCTACTTCTCTTAATTAAACTTAATTGACAAAGCAAGCATTTAAGCAAAAGTCTGACGTGTGATTAGACAAAGGCATGTGAAGAAGGCAGCTCTGACCCACATTAGAAAATGAATTAGGTGGCTTAAGTTGACACATCCCTTTCTTAAAAAAAAGAAAAAGAAGTAGAGGCATAAAGAAAAAGGCACAAATTAAGCTTTTCATTCTTTAGGAAAGCCTCAAGCACAGATACACTTTGGAGATTTTCGGCTATTGAGACATTATATTTTTCCCCAAGTCCCTCCCGCCACTCTGGATTTCCAAATCAGAACTAAGAGCCTTTCATAGAGACAGCTCTGCAACATGGCAAGCAGGAAGGCAAGCATGCTTTGCAGGCACACATTTTTTAAGCCTTTCATTTAGCAAATACGCCAAGACTACAGTGCCAGCAATCCACTAATCAACAAATCTTTCAGTCGCCCAAGAATGTCTAAATCTAAGAGACCATCTTTGACCTTCAAGGAGCTTACAGTTATGCTGAAAAACGAAATGCCCAGTGCAATTTGAACAATGAGAAAGCAATCAAAGATGAATTCCCTGAGTCTTCTTTCTCTCTGCATTCCTGTCTTAGGGCCTATAACTAAGTGCTGGTGGTGAGGGGCTGAGGGGATGGATGGATGGATGGATGGATGGATGGATGGATGGATGGATGGATGGATGGATGGATGGATGGATGGACAGATGGACAGACAGATGAAAGGACAGACAGGCAAATGATGAACAGAATGAAGGGGCTATAAATGCACTAAGATGTGAAAGATGAAAACAAGTGGTAAGAATTCTGCAGGTTTGGAATAACATAAACAAAACACAGGTAGCTCTGAAGAAGCAGGAACATCAATCCAGCCACCTCCCAAAGCCCCACCAGCACACGGCTCAACATTTCTTAGGACACGTGGGCACGGCCATGCATTGTAGGAAACTCCCTGAAAGGATCTGTGCATATCTGTTCACTGCCTCCCTTTCAGCATGTGCTAGACAACCAGTGAGCGGATGAATGAATGACATCGAGGATAGGGTGACAGCATGAAATAAGAGCATGGGAGTGACCACGTGGGGTTCCAGATCCCACCTGGATTAGGACTTGCCTGACTTGGTTTATCACCTTAAAACACTACATGCCATGGCTGCTATCTTTCTAAGTGAGGCCAAAGCCCTTCCCAGGGGAAACCAAAGGCTTTCTTGGTGCTTTTCTAAAGAGGAGCAAAATGACTTTGAAAAGCGCCGAAGAGGCCCACTCTTGTCCCCTGATCTCATTCACTGTACTCTAAAGCAATCTCAGTCAGATGGGAAACCCAGGGGCCCTGCCAATCCTGCTCCTTGAGGCTCCTGGATGGGCCACAAGTTACAGACCTACTTAACAGAATGCCAAGGCAACTGCCAGGGGCCCCACTTTCTGCTGGGTTCCTCACATCCACCTGGCAGAGCTCCTGATTAGAAACAGGACAGAGGCACCAAGCAGAAGCCCCTGAAGAGAGCCCCACTGGGGGACGTGCAGTCAAGAGTCCTATTGCCTAAGACCAGCACAGGATGTTGCTGGCACAATCCATTCTCAAGTCACGGAGGTGAGGTTCCCAAGCATCCACACCTCCCCACCCCACCACCACCCAGTAACAGGTGGAGAGGCGTGTCTGGGTCCAGCCTTACACCTGGGGATCGTGGGGCATGAGAGCCCTCTTGAGAAAAGATGGCTCAGACAGCAGTTGACAGGCCCTGGGTGCAGGCCCTGGACAGACAGTCCAGCCCTCAGCTTGCTGGCAGGGTGTGCTCAGGCCTGTCCCTGTGCTGAGTCAGGAGGGACCAGGCAGGGTGACGGACACTGGAAAAGGTCTGCTCCGCAAAAGGGCAGCCTTGGGCTCCTAAAGGTAGCCAATGGGTCTAACAAGTCCACTCTCTCACAGGTCAGCATACATGCAGGCTGATACACACAGCAAAGCTACTTCATTCCCTGAACATTACAAATAACCACATGTCAGAGCCAAGTTCTGAGCAGCACTGGGGGAAGAGGGGACATAACAAGGAAAAGAACAAGATCCAGTCCTGTTCATCAGGGTCTCCATCTAAGGAGATCCATGAACTACTCCTGAGAAGAGTGGAGGCTTTCAAACTGAAACTTTCCCCAATAAACTTTACATGACCTGCGAGTTTTATAAATAAGTTGTTAAAATTAATTCCCACACCAACTTTCTTCTTCCTAGACTGTGAGGTGCATATTCTTCCAAGGGTAACAGAGACCTCACAAAATTGGAGGGAAAGAGGTGCACATCGGTACGAAGTCATGCACACAATTCCAGGTCATTCCCAGATTCACCCAAAACCCACTGGAAGGTTCCTCAGTGGTCCAGGAGCCCAGGCCCAAAGGAAAGCTGGCAGAACCAGCTTGCCAGGCCGGTCACACTGCAGCAGGAGGGAGGGGGAGGGGAGGGGAGGTGCACCCCAAGTCATGGCCAGTCAAGGGAACTGCTGAAGCCCAGATCCCAGGATTCCTGGAGTTCCTCCTTAGATGCCCCACCCAGAGATGCACCCCTGACACTTCTCATCTCATACTCTCTTCTCTTCCCGGAATGCTTTCCCCTGCAACCTCCAAACCCTAACCATCTTTTCCACATCAACCTCCTTTAAAAGCCTTGCCCACCAGTTTCCCTCTGCCCACCCCAACCCCATAACCACGAGGAAGGCAGGCCTCCTGCCACTGAGTAGCCAAAGCCCTTTCTCTGACCCTGTCTTGGGTCCTCAGCCACTTAATCAATTGAGCTATAATTTCCCTGTATACATGTCGCCTCTCTCTTCAGTCTCAGATCCTTAAAGGCAGTAGGTTCACAGGCACTGACTCTTCCAGTCTATCCTCATGGGGTGGGGGGCCTTCAACATGAAACGTTTGCTGGTGAAGGAAAGCTTACTCAGTATGAAAGCCACAGAGAGGAGGAGGCTGAGTTACACACACGGGAAGGACCACCTACAGCAAGTAGGACCCCTTCTCCACTGTGCTTGAAAGGCAAAGCCGGGAAAGAGATGTGAGCATACATAAATGAGAAACACATGAGAATATATATTCCCACCAAGACGAGAATAAGTGAAGCATGTCGAGGCTGCATACAATGCAAGCAATGACAGCCAGGAGGGAGCCCCCAAATGTGGACTGACACCAAAATTAGCATAATGGTGTGAGAACAGTCCAAAAGCTCCACTAGAGACAGCTGCTTCGAGACATCCAGACGCTAGAGTACCCACAAGCCTAGAGATGCAGGCAGAATTCGCCAGGCTTATCTGCTAACGGGGCCAACCCATCGGGCCTTCTGGCACCTGCACCTGAACTCGTTAGCAGGGGGTGGAGGTGGAGGTGAGCAGGCATGTTTTGGAGTTCTAGCTCTGCTATCGTCCAGCCTTAAGGCCCTGGGCCTGTTTTCCTCCCTGAGCCTTAGTTTCCCTTGGATTTAAAATAAAAATGTTAAATTATAGCTCAGATTCTTTCCAGTCCTGAAGTTCTAGAAATCTATTAGGCATTTAGTAAATACCGCCTGCTCTGTCTCATGCCAGGCTGGGTTTGAGCAAGTTACAGAAGCAACGGCAATACAAGGCTCTTCCTTCTCCAGGAATCAGCCATTGCTATGGACTATGTCCTCCAAAAGTTCACGTTGAAACTTAATCCGCAATGTGATGTATGTGGAGGTGAGCCTGTGAGAGGTAACTGGGTCATGAGGGTGGAATCCTCATGAACGGGATTAGTGCTCATAGAAGAGAAGACAAAAAGATGATCCTATCTATCTATCTATCTATCTATCTATCTATCTAACTATCTATCTCTTCCACATTAGATAGAATACAGCAAGGTATCCATCTACCAACCAGGAAGCTGACTCTCACCAGATATCCAATATGCTGGCACTGTGATCCTCAACTTCCCAGACTCCAGAGCTGCGAGAAACAAATGTTGTTTATGGCACCCTGGCGATGGTATTTGTTACAGCAGCCTGAGCTGACTAACACACCACCTACTTCAGAGAATCAGATACAAAAATAACTGTCAGATGACTGAAATCATTCTGTGTGTGTGTGTGATGTGTGTTCGCACCTGCCTAGGAAAGGTTCTAAAAATATTCCACAAGATTAATGATAAGTATCTCTCAGCTAATTATTGTTTTCATAGTTACACTTTTCCATAATTCCCAAATTTTCTACACTGACAATGTATCTGATTTTTTCTCTACTTCTTTGGGTAACATAAAGCCACCAGCTCTTAGGGCAGACTGGGAAGGAGGTGCATACACATTAGCCACATGTCCTGTATAACAGGACTCCAGAATGTTTTGGTAACAAGAACAAGTCCTCCTATAAGATATAACTTTTCCTAGCATTTTGCCTCCCTTCTTCCTTCTGAGAATCATAAACAGCCCTCAAATAAGCAGAGCAATAACTGGTAGCCCCATTTTACAAAACAGGGTTCTGCTGGGCCCAGCCAACTTAATCAAGATTTCAAGACTGGTTAGTGGGATAAGCCAGGATGGCTCAGTGGGTTAAGCGCTCACTTTACAGCCTGGGAACCAAGGATCGAATCCCGGCCCAAGCCTGTGCGGACCCAAATGCTGAACTGGGGAGTGCCCCCAGTTTGATTCTCATGAGGGTGGGACCCTGGCCCAGTTCCTGCCCTATGCAGCCCCGTGCCCATCTATGGAATGAAACTATGTGAAAAAACCAATGATGTGCAACTATGGAGACTGTTCTGGGCCCTCCCGCTTCTCTCTGTCTCTGTGTCTCTGTATCTCTGTATCTCTCTCTCTCTCTCTCTCTCTCTCTCTCTCTCTCTCTCTATCAAAAAACAATTTAAAAAAAGACTGGTTAGTGGATAAACCTGGATTTGAATCCAGACCTTCTAACTTCTAGTCAGTGCACTTTTCTTTACATACTGACACTTATTTCATTTCCTGAATAGCAAGTGACTGCTGTGTGTCAATCCCTGTGCTGAGCATTGGAGAAGGGGGAAAAGGAGGTGAGAGTAAGAAGATCCTGAGGACTAGAGGAACTTGGAGACACTCACATGACTATTTCAGAAATGAACTTCCATAAGATAAGAAAGACAGGTGTATCCCATTCATTAATTCATTCATTCTAATATTTATTAAGTACCTGGTATGTGTCAAGCCCTGTGGTAGGCACTGGGGAATTAACGTTCAGCAAAACAGAAATGGCCTCTGCCTTCCCAGCTCCTGGTGCCAAAAGGAGCCAAGTGAGGTGATGAGGATATTTTAGCACAAAGCTGTCCCTGCACCTAGAAGTCACACTCTACAGATGGCGAATGTCTCTTTCTTCAGTCAAGTACAACAGTCAATTCAAGTGCACCTTGAGTTATTCACCCAACAAGTGCCTACTACACGCAGAGCAAGATGCTTGGTGCCGTGGGAGACACCAAGGAACTGGCCAAGTGTCTTCAAGCACCTTCTCTATACCTCACAGTGCTGAGCACCAGCTGAGCAGCAGTCACCATCTGGGTCACAGGATCCATACACCAATAGTATCGAGATGAAATAAAAAAATATTGTAATCGCTGAGGACAAAAGAGCAAAGCAAGGAAACGCTTCATGTTTCACCTCTCACGTCACAGGCTCCCACTGATGACAGCATGTATTGCCTGCACAACTCCCATACAAACGAGCAAATCTAACCTCCATTTTGAGAGCAGGGCTCAGCTGGAAGGTGCTGAATTACTCCTTTCGTAGAAGAGGTGCACGAGCCAGAACAGGCCGCTTTGGATACTGCGTGGAGGGCAACGCCACGGGGGCAAGAAGAGTTGCAGTGGTCTTCGTGTCCACCTGCAGCCTGATACTGATAAACACATGACAAGGTGCACCAAGCTGCCTACACGACCGGCGTGAAGCCCTGTTATCTTTTCTTTGGCCTCACCCAGATCCTTCTGGCCCTGAGCTGCTTCCTCGATTTCATGACACCCCAGCTCAGCATCTGGGGCCTGGGCAGCACAGCCTTGACCTTGTGTTCTGCAACAGAAGTGCTTCATCTACATCTGCACCAGACAGAAAACAGAGGACAGTATAACACGCCCTTCCCGCCCCTCTGCTCAGAGCCCTGCCTGCTGGCACATGACCTGTGTGTAGCTGGCCTGGACCCTCAGTTAAATTTGGGGCAATCTCTTTATTAGCTTGAAGAGTGTTTTTTAAAGATTTATTTTATTGATTTTTGACAGAGAGAAATAGAGAGAGAGACAGAGAGAAGGGGGAGGGCCCAAAGCAGTCTCCATAGTTGACATTAGTTTTCCATATAGTTTCACTCCACAGGTGGGCACAGGGCTGTGCAGGGCAGGAACTGGGCTGGGAGCCTCCCGCATAGGCCCCGGCAAGAACTGAACTGGGGGCATACCCCAGTTCAGCATGTGGGTCCGCATGGGTTGGGGCCGGGATTCGATCCTCGGTCCCGGGGCTTCAAAGCGAGCGCTTAACCCACTGAGCCATCCCAGCTTTCCCTGAAGAGTGTTATTTAAAATCACTAGTTGTGCTAATTTCTATGTTCGCTGAACAGGGGGAAATAAATTCCCCTCATGAATTTTTGTAAGAGGCCACAATCACTTCCGAAATCTCAGAGAGAATGCCTTTTCCTAAATAAGGTTTTTTGGTTCAGAGGTTATGGATCAGGCATCTTTAACTGGGGTGATTCATAATAAATAATAAAGGGTCTTTTAAGTAAAAGAAACCAAAACAGGAAGCTACTTAGAAAGATGTTTCAAAAATTAAACAAGGAGAGAGATAAATGTGATTATGATTAAGTGAGGTTCAAGTTGTGATCTGCTGTTTTTAACATGATTGCTTGGTCCATCTGTTTGATTCCAGAATGCCTCAGAATGTCTTTTCTGGTTGTTTTACATTCATGCAATGAGCCTGCCAATGTCAGCTTTCACTTACTGTGGAGAATAAAAATATTAAGACAGTCTCCTACATTTCAGTTTGGAAAACCAGCCTTATCCACTGGAAGGGCCCTGGCTCAGAGGACAACATGGCACAGAAGTCCCTGAGCCCAGGGCTGCAGCCAGTTCTGCTCGCCCCTCCCCAGCCCTGCACATTCAGCCAGTTGTGCAGGCTGGGCCGCAGGCGCCAGACCGTCTCAACAGGGCCCTTAATAGCTCTTCCTCAGAACTATGCCCACAGCTTCCCAATGCTGTCCACTGTGTTCTTGCTCTCTTCTTCACTCCACCTGGATGTGTCCTAAAGCACGGCTCAGACTGGCATCATGCCAGTCCACCCCCGCCACAGGCTGTGGGATCGCGGGGGGGGGGGGGGGGGCTTGCTTACAAGTCCTCAGAGTTGCATGAGGGCAACAGCGCCTTAAGTGTGGAGTTCTGCAGCTGCACAGGCCACAGTCTCAGGAAGGCTGCCCTGGAGAGCCGGTGCCTCGAGAATCACCATCACACCTCTGAATCTGGCATTCAAGGTCCATTCAAGGTCCTCTGCTGCCGGGCTCCCCCTCCTCTCTTCCTGGTGACCCTCATGCTGCAGAAACACAAACCGGCTCATCATTTGAAAGTTGCCATGCACCATCCTGTCTCTAGGCCTTGGTTCACACCCTTAACTGTCAGGAAAGAGACCTGTCAGTTCCCTCCTCCACACCTTCCCCAGGTCCTGTACCTGCGCCTCTTTGTGATATTCCTCTTCTACTGCAGCATGGAACTTTTATTTGTCTTCGAATGCCCAGTGCCACACACATAGCCTGCAATGCTGTAAGCCCCAAGGCCAGATGATCAGCTTCCTCTCACTCACCTCTCCTTCCTGCCATCCCACCTTGCCTCCTATATCCTCTGCCTGTAAAACCACATCCCGCCATGAAGACTCCACCCCTCCAGGCCCTCCTGTGACCCTGCTTTACTCTGTGTTCCCTGGAGCTGCTCTCCCCTGACAGCACCTTCCCATATTCTGCCTCGTACCACAGTATCTACACACTTGACCTACCGCCCTCCCAGAACTTCAGAATGTTTAGTGTATGGTAGCTTCTCCATGAGTAATTTTTGACGGGGTAACAAAAGCAGATGACTTGAAATTTTCCCTGCCATGCCCCTCCCCTTAAAACAGATCTTTCTTTAAATACTTCAAGTTTAACAGTAAGTAAAATTTAAAGTTTATACAAGTATTCAAGGGAAAAGCACCTTAATATGTTAAAGAAGTAGCTTTAGACCCAATTAAAGAAGCTGCGTTCCCTAGGTAGTAAAATGAAGAATCCGTGGACAGATACGGACATTTCTGTCTGTCAGGTACCACACGAGGTTCTCTGTCTGCATCACCTCAGCCCTCCCACCACTAGGGGAGCTCATTACCTCACACAGCTGTGGACACGCCAGTCCACGCTCCTTCTCTGCGGGGAACCTTCTTGCACGTGGTTTAGGTAGGGATGGCTCCATCTACGACCTCTGCAGGGCCAGAAAACTCTTTCCCTGGCCATGGGCGAAAAGGACAAGAACAGACTTCCTCCCAGCCAAGTACTCAGAGACTACCATGAGATTGCTCTGATTTTTCAGGTTGGAAAACACTGTCTCTTTTGACGGGGTTACCAAATTGCTAAGATATGCATTTGGGGTTGTCCATGGTCATCTGCCACCATATCTGAGCAGGAAGTCAAGTAAAGACAGCCACTGCTGAGAGAGAGAAAGAGACAGCCCCTCAATGGCATTGCTAGAGCTAGAACCTAGTGGCACCTGAAGTCAGCTGCACCCTTGGCCTCCTACCTACATGAGTTCAAAACTCCCCCACTCTACATAAGTCAGCTGAACTGGGCTTCTATCACTTGCAACTGAGAGCAGCTGAACGAATATAATTCTATGAGAAGACACCTCTCACCCCCACCTCGCAGATGAGGAAGCTGAGCCTTGGGGAGATCTGGTTAAGCATCCAGACCATACGGCCAGGAAACAATGGGGTCAGAAACTAAACCTGGGACTCACCGACATCCACGCCTCGCTATTGCAAGACGGGAGTCATCAAGCAGAGCCCCTGCAGCTAATGAAAGGGCCAAAATGTCATTGTGAGCGCGGTACCAGTGACCAGGTTCAAAGTAACATGGCCTTACAGAGATCTAGAATAAACATACAGGTCAACAAGGTAAGCATTTGCCAATTCTACTTAGGGAATCAAATGAAAAACTGTGAAAACTGAGTGGGAAAAGGACCATAATTTTTCGTTGGTGACATCAGTAAATTCTGATTGGCTGTTGCTCAGACTGGCTGCCACATTCTGCCAGATGGTAAAGGCCAAAAATAAAAACCGCTGCAAAAGCAATTTAGACAAATGCAAGAATAATATGAATAATGGCTCCAGAAGAGCTTATTAAGGGAAGTTGTCCACATATGAACCACACTGCTAAATTTTTAAGGTGATGGCAAGAAGAGTCAACAGGACCTCCCACAATGACCCCCTGAATTCCACCCTCAGCCTCAGAACGGTGGACTGGAAAAACCATTAGTCTAATGGAGGATGGAGATTCTTAGGTTCTTACCGGAAACCATTACAACAATTCTGAGTGCAATGGCTTTCACTGAGAATCATCACATCCATAGACCAAATTTTATTTAAAACTTAGGAGGATACACTCATCAGAAAATGTTCATCATTGGTTGCCATTTTGTTTTAAGAAAACAAACTGACCTACAAGTCAAGCTTTACTAGCCTCTTATTATTTTGTAACCAATGTCAGTGGCATCTTCTAGCGTCTTCACGGGCCACTGTGATGGAAACAAATAACAAGATTCCCCAATTGAAATACATCAGCATATCTCTCCATGGGCAAAGCATCTGGCCTGAAACCAATACACCCAAGAGAACAAAAAGAGCAAAGATGGGACAAGGACATCAGCTTTGTCAAGTTTCAGTGGGTGAGAGCGAAGTTTCTCATGAGACACAAAAATTTCCTCCCAACTAGAACTATAGTTTTCAAATGTACTTATAGTCATAGGATGTAGGGTACAGCATAGGGAATATAGTCAATAGTATTGTAATAGCGATGTAAAGTGTCAGATGTTGTTAGGATTATCACTGTGAGCTGTATAAATGTCCAATCATTATGTTTTGTATACCTAAAACTAATGATAAAAAAAAAAAAAGGAAGAAAACCTGATAGATGGCTTTGGAACAATAATTGTAATAATTTTTTCATCTGTTTATCATTTGTAAGCTTAATTTTAAAAACAGAAAACACCTTGTCAGTTATGGGATATTTTTCCTCTTTCCCACAAGACACTCAAAGGTTTACTTAATGACTTCTGACTTCTGCTGATCAGAGATAATGGTGTGTACCTGCTGTAGGCTACAAGGATTACTATCAATACTGCAATTAACAATCTAACACCACGTCTGAACACATGAACGACTCTTAGTGTCTAGCACCCTTTAAGATTTAAAAAAAAAAAAAGACAGACTAGTGATTTTTTAAATGAACACAACTAGCAAAAAAAATCAATGAAAAGAGATTAAACCAATTGGTGTGAGTCTATGTGCTCATAAGGTAACACCGATTACACGGTGAATTGGCTCGGTAGGAACAGCTCTGCCTGTGGCCCTGTAAAGCCTCTAGGGACTCGCCTGTGCTGAACCCTCTCTCAACACCCCAACCAACACCACATCAGTCACATTGCAGGAGCATCATCATCCTGGGGGCTGAACAGAGAAGGCCCCAAACACCTACATGTGCCCGCCCTATGCCTCTGTCTCCAGACTTCAATGGGATCATGGAGGAAAGATATCACTGCAATGTCACCGAGGAATCCAGACGGGACATGTGATGCGGATCCTCAGGAGCCTTCGCCAGGCAGGTTTCGGCAGGGAAGGGCCTGAAATGGTGACATGCACCAAAACGCTGATTTCCAGAGAAGTCCACAAGCTTGTGAGAAGAAATATTAAAGGTCTGGAACATCCCTGTAGGAGAACTTCACTGCCAGTGACTGACCCGCACTTCATAGTTTGGGTTCCATATGTCCTGGTTTGCTTTAGACTTAAAAATCAGCACCGTCCTGTCCCAAGTAGAATAATCTCCTAAGGGGCTAGCACCAAGGGAGGGAGACTTGCTCCTCTCATGACGTGGGCCCAGTAAGAAAATGTCCAAGGTTGGGGAAGCCGGGATGGCTCGGTGGGTTGGGCGCTCACTTTGCAGTGCCAGGGACCGGGGATCGAATCCCGGCCCCGGCCCGTGCGGAACCATGTGCTGAACTGGGAGCTCCCCCAGTTCAGTTCTCTCTCTGTCTCTGTGTGTGTGTGTCTCTCTCTCTCTCTCTCTCTCTCTCTCTCTCTCTCTCTCTCTCTCTCTCTCTCTCTCTCTCTCTCTCTCTCTCCTCTGTCTAAATAAATAAATAAATGAATAAATAAATAAATGTTTAAAAAAAAAAGAAAATGTCCAAGGAGAAGCACTTTCCTTCCAGATCATCCCATAGGCTCAAGACATTACAAAGCCACATCCTCAGGTATGAGAGAGAAGGAACATAGGTGTACATGGTGGGGAGCAGGGGACACCGGGCAGGGCCCTCAGCGCTTACAACAGGGACCACGTAAACCACGTGCCACATTTCTGAGCATCTTTGCTGCAGCTACCAGGCATCCTGAGATGGTATCAGCTCCGCACAGGCAGAGCGAAGAATGCTGGGCCCCAGCTCAGAACACCTGTGTCATAAGCCCACTTTACATTCATTCTGTCACTCACTTACTTTTAGATTCTTTCATTTCAAAAGAGTACGAAGCAGAAGGCAGTTATGGTTGCACAACAACGTGAACATATTTAATGCCACTGAACTGTACACTTAACAGTGGTTAAAATGGTATATTTTATATAGATTCCACCACAATAAAGGTATATAGAGTGCCCACTACATACCATTCATTGACTATATATTAATCATATATTATCCAAACATTTATAAAGCACCCACGCCCATGGGTCCAGAACTATTCAAGACACTGGGCATACAGTAGTAAAAAAAATACAGAAAAATAAGAACAGAAACTCATGAAGCTTTCATTGTAGTGGGACAAATAGGTAAAATATGTCATTTGATAGATATTGGTTATGTACAAGGGAGAAAAATAAAGCAGAAGAGGGCAGTGTGAAGTGTCAGAGCAGATGCAATTTAAGACACAGAAACTAGAGAACTCTTCACCAAAAAGGTGATTTTAAGTAAAGATCTAAAGTAAATGAGAATCAGCCATGCAGATATCTGTGTTTAAAATATATATTTTCTAGACAAATGGTCTTGCAAGTGCAAAGGCCCTGGGGCAGATGCAAGCCTGGCATGTATGAGGAACAGCAGGAGACAAGTGTGGCTGGAGCAGACTGAAGGAAGAACAGAATAGTGGGAGATGAGTTGGATACAAAGGGGGCTTCACATAGGTGAGCAAAACAAGCATGGGCACTTCCCTGATAGCAATCAGTATAGGAAACAACCAAATTAACAAATAAACAGTTATAGATAATGCTATCAAGAAAATAAGTTGGGTAAAATGATAGAGAAAAATATGGGACAATGTTTTAGGCAGAGGAATTACCCAAGGCCTAAGGGAGGTAACATTTAAGCTAGGAACTAATAGATAAACAGGAATTTCCAAATGGCAATCAGAGATTATTATTTTAAAGAATTTAAAATGTTGATGTGGCTGAAGCATCATAGGCAAAGGAGAGAAAACACAGGGTTGTGGGACAGGGGGCAGGGATCATGCAGAGCCTCACAGACCCCAATGTGAAGCCCAAGTTTGATTCAGGGTGAGGATGATCTATACAAGAAAGTAATGTGCTCAGATGTGTTTTTAAAAGGCCATCAAGGGGAAGCCGGGATGGCTCAGTGGGTTAAGCTCTCACTTTGCAGCGCCGGGGACCGAGGATCAAATCCTGGCTCCGGACCGTGCGGAACCATATGCTGAACTGGGAGCTCCCCCAGTTCAGTTCTCTCTCTGTCTCTGTATTTCTATCTCTCTCTCTCTCTCTCTCTCTCTCTCTCTCTCTCTCTGTCAAAAAAAAAAAAAGTCTGCTTAAAAAAGGCCATCTAATCACTGTGTAAAGAAGAGACTGGAAGTGCAAAAGATGATGGTGGTTTATTTAGATTAGGTAGGTAGTAGTAGAGATGAAGGGACATAGAGAAATTCAAGGTGAACCCAGAGGCAGAGAGAACAGGATTGGTGCAAGATTCTGATGGTAGGGTCAGGAGCAAGAAAGGATTGGAGACATTCTCAGACTTGTAGTGTCAGCACCGCAGTGGGTGAAATGCCAGCCGCTGGGATGGGGCAGGCTGGAAGTAGCCAGGCCTGAAGGAAGAGCTGCACTCCATTTTGGATGTGTCGAGTTTGAGCCTTTGAAACACACAAGTCAAGATGAGCAATATGAGTAGGTCAAGGCAGATAATATAAGTTTAGGAGTCAGAAGCAAATAGACAGCATATGAACATAGAGAGACAGACGAAAAGACAGTGTTGACTTCAAACAAATCAGTCCATGGGCTGTGTGGTAGGTTTCTCATTTGTAAAACCAGGGTGATGTCTAAGGCACGTGCTGGAAATTGTATGAGTCCCAATTGCTCAGGGCCAGAAGTACCCCACCAGCTATTATTTAGAGAGTATTTACCGAGCAGGTCAGGGACCACTGATGTCTAGAGTACCTATCAAAGCACAACAACTGGGATTTGAGATCATTGCCATACAGGTCATGCTTTTTCATAAAGCTTTTGCAATAAAGTTCATTGTCTTATACAGAGAGGCACATAAACTGGGAGGTCCTAACAAGACAAGGTTAATTTATCCTCACACACTACTGGTGGGAATGCAAACTGGTACAGCCACAGTGGGAAACAATATGGAAGTCCTCAAAAAATTAAAAAGAGGACTACCATACAACCCAGCAAGTCCACTTCTGGATATTCACCAAAGAAAAGCAAAACACTAATTCAAAAATATAATATGCACCCTTGTATTCACTGCAGCATAACTTATAATAGCTAAAGTATGGAAGCAACCTAGGTGCCTATTGATAGGTGAATGCGTAGAGATGTTACACACACATACACACCAAGAGACGTTACTCAACCATAAAAAAAGAATAAAATCTTGCATTCTGCAACAACGTAGTTGGACCTAGAGGACATTATGCTAAGTGAAGTAAGTCAGGCAGTGAAAGATAAATAATGTATGCTTTCACTTATATGTGGTATCTAAAAAATAAAACAAAACAGAAACAAACTCAGATACAGAGAACAAGCTGGGAATTGACAGAGGAATGGTGAGGGGAATGAATGAAACAGGTGAAGGAGGTTAAGGAGCACACACCTCCAGTTATAAAATAAATAAGTCACAGGGCTATAACAAACAGCAAAGAGAATATAGTCAATAATACTATAATAACTTTGTAAGGTGACAGAATGTAACTAGGCTTATGGTGATCACTTTGTAATGTATATAAATACAGAAACACTATGTAGTACACCTGGAACTAATATAATATTGTAAATATTATATTACAATACGTCATATATATACGTCAATTAAAAAAAAAAAGACAAGGTTGTGTTCCTCTTTGAGGGCTCATGTTTAACCTAAGCACACATGTGTAGCTGCAGCTGCTCTGGAGAAGTGTGCGTGTCACCCTGTGACAATCCTTCCTCTTTCAGCTCTTCTACCTCCATCTCAGCCTCTCTACCAACAGAAAACCCCTCATGACTCACATAAAGGCCTGGGTAAGATTGTAGGCTCTTGGCCACATACCCCCAGCTAGTTTAACCAACTGTCAAAAGCTACAGTTTCCCAGTAAATAATCCAAAGAGTTGAGCAAGTGCATCAATATATAACAGCTATCGCCAGCCACCCCACTGTTCCCATCCCTGCCACATGACATAATCTATGTTTGGTTTTCAGTGGGTGGTGCCATATTTCATTCTATCTAAAGCAGGAGTGTCCAATCTTCTGGCTTCCCTGGGCCACACTGGAAGAAGAATTGTCTTGGGCCACACATAAAATACACTAACAGCTGATGAGCTAAAAAATAAAAATAAATTTAAAAATCGCAAATAAAACTCAATGTTTTAAGAAACTTCACGAATTTGTGTTGAGCCGCATCCAAAGCCATCCATCCTGCACCACATGTGGCCTGCGGGCTGCTGGTTGGACAAGCTTCGTCTACAGCCTAAATCTCCTTTTCCTTCTCCTCCAGAATTATCCATCACATCACCAGAGAGAAACCTACAGCCAAAGGTTGCCCTCACAGACCCACCTCTAAGAGTCAGACACACACAAGAAACTAATGGTTCAAACATTTCTTCATAATAAACTTGGCCATACACTCTCTTGCCTGCCCTCCCAGCTCAACCACCCTCAGCCTTGAGCCAAAGTCCACAAAACACCCATAATCACAGTAGCAAAGAAGGATATGACTTAGGGATAATGAGCTGTGTTCCCAGGGAAGCTGTTAAGCAATCACCAGCCTCACCCCAGTTCTCCCAGAAGTAGGTATGGACTGACTTGAGGACCATCCACTTGCTTGTCTGTGGCTAGACCAACCTTATAAATTGCATCAGAAGACACAATCTACTCATCCTTCAAAGTCCAGCTCCAATCTCATTTTTTCCAGGAAGTCTTCTCTGACCATTTTTAGATTTTGCTAATCATTCCTACTTTGAAATCAAAGGATTTAAATTTATTCTGTTTATTTGGCACTTGCTACATATTGCCCAGTGAGCTATTTGGACTGTATCTTGCACTCAATAGTTTACTCTTACATAATCACTTCACAGTGTGTGTAAGTCCATGTGTGCACATGAACATGGATAGGCATGTTTGCATGCACTGTCTAACTTCTTTGCTTAACTTCCTTTGGGCTAAGTCCATCTGCAATCCCTCTTCCTCTAAATAGGTACAATCAATCAATAATTATCAGGAATATGGCTACTGTGGATATTGAGAATTCAAAGCCAGAAAGCTCCTTTAAGATATTTTTAAGCCTATGCTGAGTTTGTATTTAGTAGCATCACTTACACTTTCTATATCTCAGGGCAATCAACAGGGAAGAGTTCAGGTAAGTGTCTCTAGGTCACAAACACAAACAACCAAGTATTTACTGTGCATTCTCCGTACACTTGGGAATAATCTCAGTGTACATATAAAGGCATTTTAGAAAGAGCCTCCCCCATGAAATGAGTTCCTTTCTCATTAATTAGGAGATTCAGTTCCTCCAGAACATTCCATTCCTAAGCACTCCAGTTAAGTAAATTTTACTAAAAGGCAGTCCTTGAACTCTATGGCAAAGTAAATTCCTGAAAAAGACTCTGTAAGTTGAACTAATGTTAATCAGATCTAATTTCTACCATAGAAACAATTTTATATTAGACAACTGTTTTCAACCAAAGATTAACTGCCAACATTTAAAAGAAAAAAAATGGCAATATTTTTATTTCAAAAATATTAGAATTGCAAGCAATCCTAAAGATCATCTGTATAAGTAAGGGCAGTAATCCTAATAGTTATTACTGAGCACCTATTATGTGCCAAGAATTTGCTAGATGCATTTCATATATTCAGCATTTAATTTCTCCCACCAGCCCAATGAAAGAAATATCATTTCATGTCACAAATGAGAAACTAAGGCCTAGCGTTGCTAAGCTTTGACTAAGGCTCGGTAGCTATTTAGTGGCAGAGCAAGACTTTAAACTCAGAAGTGTGTGGCTGTAAAGTCAAAGACCTTTCTGCAACTCCAAGTGGGCTACTTAATTCAATCATGAGAATATACTTAACACTGCATATTAAAGTCTCTGATATTAATTAAACAGGGTGATACAGAAACAGTGATATCATTTTGCCAAATGGCTTTATTAAGAGATTTCCGAGACAAAGGCCACTGGTGAAGGGCTAGAGCAACACTGGACATAGGGAAAGCTGAGACAAGGCATGATAACAGTGAATTATTAGTCTTCAGTGGATATAACAACCTAACACATTTACCCTTCTAGGTGCTGTAGCTAAAACAATAAACAACAACAACAATAAAAAAAGAAAGAAAACCTCCCTTGTGGAGTTTCCATTCTAATGGAAAGCACAGAGATAACAACCACCAACCAGCAAATACAGCAACAATCCATCAATAGTTACAATGGTTTTGGAGGAGAACACACACAGCGTGAGTAGGACAGGGCTTTCTTCTCCAAGGGCGGGCAGATAGAGGAGTTTGGAATGTAGAAGCATTGCCCGAGCTGCAGGAATATGGGCTATCAGCTTCTAAACATATTTTAAATCGCAGACTGGGTAGGATCACTGAGGGAGGGAATACTGACAGAAATAAGAGGAGGTCCCACTAACTGTGTCCCAGAGCATTCCAACATAAAGAGGTCCAGGAGGAATCAGTAAAGGAGACTGAGAGGGAGCCACAGGTAAGGGAAGGGGGACCTGGAGAATGTGGCATCCTAGAAGCCATAAGAAGACAGTATATCAAGGAAGAAGGGTGTTACATGTGGCAAATACCTCAGATGAATCAAGTAGAAAGAAGGCTAAAAACTGACCACTGGATTTAGCAACAGGAAGATCAGTAGTAATTTGGGGAGCAGTTCTGGTGGAGTGGTTTTTGCAAAAGTTTAATTAAATGAGTTCAAAAAGGAACATGAGAAGATAAATTCTCAACAGGGAATACAGAAAATAAATAACTTGAAAGAGGAAATGACTGAAAAAGAAATCAACAGAGGGTGTATATCTAAATGGGAGAAATAATATTAGCATGTTTATCTACTGATGGGAAAGATCCAGTATAGAAGAACAGACTGACAAAGCAGAAGAAAGGAAGAGAACTGCAGTGCCATGAACTTGAACAGGCAAGGCTGGATACAATTTGGAGTGCAAATGAAGCAGCTAGCCTTGGCTTGGGGCAGCAGCACTTGTAGACAGATGGGTAGAAGTGGTAGTGGGAGCTAGCAGGTGTTCTCTACTGGTGGCTTCAAATTTTCTCAGGAAAAAGAAAAGTAAGGCCATAAGCAGAGAGTAAAGATGGGAAGAAAGTGTTCCAGGTTTAAGGACAGAGAAGAATATATGAAATTGGTGTTAAATAATGACAGACAATAGACTTGTTAAAGATAGTATTAATGCCAGTTGCATTAAGTTCTCACTTGAGGTCAGTGATCTTTTTAAAGACTACCAGTCATCTTAGCTAAATGACATTTCCAACTATGCTTACCTGTATGGGTGCAGTTACATAAGAGGATAAATAGTCGCTGTTATTCAAGTTTGGAGTCTTGCCAAGTACACTCCAGAAAAAGAAAAAAATGGAGACAAGCAATCTACCAAGATGTAGAGTTCAAAACACTGGTTATAAGGATGCTCAATGATCTCAGAGAGAACTTCAATAAAGAGACAAAGAGATAGAAAACATAAAAATTGAGATAAAAAGTATAAAAAAGAACCCATCAAAAATGAAGAATAAAATAAATAAAATAAAGACTACATTAGAAGGAATCAATAGATTACATGAAGCAAATGATTGAGTTAGCAATTGAGTTAAGGTAGCAGAAAACAACCAATCAGAACAGCATAATGAAAAACAAATCCCCCCAAATGAGGATAGTTTAAGAGGCCTACGAGACAACATCAAGCATACCAACATTTGCATCACAGATGTACCAACCAGGTGGAGAAGAAAAAAAGCGAAGAACTGAAAACCTATTTGAAGAAATAATGACAAAAAACTTCCCTAACCTGGTGAAGGAAATAGACACACAAGTCCAGGAAGCCTAGAGTTCCAAATAAGATGAACCCAAACAGGCCCACACCAAGACACATAATAATTAAAATGCCAAAGGTTAAAAACAAAGAATCTTTAAAAGCAGCAAGAGAAGAGCAGTTAGTTACCCGTAAGAGAGCTCCCATAGCCCTGTCAGTTGATAACTCAACAGAAACTTTGCAGGACAGAAGGAATTGGAATGAAATATTCAAAGTAATGAAAAGCAAGGACCTACAATCAAGATTATTCTACCCAGCTAAGCTATCAATTAGAATTGAAAGACAGATTAAAAAGCTTCCCAGACAAGAAAAAGCTAAAAGAGTACATTACCACCAAACCAATATTACAAGAAATGGTAAAGGGACTTCTTTAAGAACAACAACAACTAAGATCAAAAATATGAATAAAATGGCAAAAACTATATACCGTATTTTCTGGCATATAAGACGACCCCCTAATTTTACAGTTAAAACATAGGTTTAGGCCTATATTTGCTGTATAAGACCACAGCCTCGGAAGTGGAGGGTAGTCTTATACAGTGAATATAGGCCTAAACCTATGTTTTAACTGTAAAATTAGGGGGTCGTCTTATACGCCCAGTCGTCTTATATGCCGGAAAATACAGTATCAATCAATAATTATTTTCAATGTAAATGGATTAAATGCTCCAATCAAAAGTTACAGGGTGGCTGAATAGATAAGGAAACAATAATAGCCTTACATACGCTGCCTATAAGAGGTTGACTTCAGACCAAAAGACACACAGAGACTAAAAGTCCAGAGCTAGAAAAAGTTATTTCATGAAAATGGAAACGGAAAAAAAACACTAGGGTAGAAATACTTATACCAGATAAAAGCGACTTTAAAACAAAGGCTATAACAACAGGCAAAGAAGGATCTAGTAATCTTACTTCTGGGTTTTATCCAAAGAAACCCAAAGCACTACTACAGAAGGACATGTGCATCCATATGTTCATTGTAGCATTATTTATAATAGCCAAGTTATGGAGGCAATCTGGCTGTCCATCAAGAAATGAATGAATAAGGAAGAGGTGGTATATATACAAGGGTTGTCCAGAAAGTATCCAGTCATGTAAGCATTATCGTTACATTGACAATGGCAGATATTTTTCCAGACAGCCTGTGTATATAATGGAATATTACTCAGCCGTGAAAAAGAATGAAGTCTCGCCATCTGCAACAATATGGATGGAACTAGAGGGTATTGTGCTGATAGAGTAAGCCAAATAGAGAAAAGACAAATGCTATATGATTTCACTTATGATGTGAAATCTAAAGAACAAATAAAAAACCAAAACAGAAACAAAATCAAAGATACAAAGATCATTTTGATGGTTGTCAGATGAAAGGAAAGTTAGGGAGATGGGTTAAAGGGGGAAGGGATTAAGGAGTACAAATTGGTAGTTACAAAATAGGCATAAGGATGTAATTTTAAATTGTAGCATAGGAAATATAGTCAATAATATAGTAGTAACTCATGTAGTATCAGATGGGGACCAGATTTATCAAGATGATCACTTTTTAGTTATATAGATGTCTAATTACTATGCTGTACACCTGAAACTAACATCACATTATATATAAACTATAATTGAAAAATAAAAATACTTTTAAAATGGGACAAGGCCTATTAGAACACTCTTTAGAGGGTCCATGTCCTTTTTTTCCTTAGTGAAAAAAATAAAATTAAAAATAAAATTAAGAACTCTATTCATCAAAGATACAACAAAGAAACCAAAAGGACAAACCACAAACTAAGAAAATTATTATGTAATTTTTAACATACAATCAACAAAGAATTAGAATCCAGAATGTATAAAGAACTCCAGTAAATAAATCAGACCAAAACAAAAATTTCAATAAAAAAATGGGCATAAAACTAGACAGGCACTTCACAAAAGAGGAAAACCAAATGGCTACATGAAAAGATTCTCAATCTCATTAGTCATCAAGAAAATACATATTAAAACCACAATGACACGCCATTTTGGAACCATATAATTAGAAAAATTTTAGAGGGTGACATCAAATGTTAGCAAGGACAGGAAAGCCAACACAATACTATACATTATTGGAGGAGAGTTTAAATTTATATAACCCTTTGGAAAAAAACTGAGCACCATTCAGTAAAACTGAATATACACACACACACCACATGACCTTGCAACTGCCTTACTAGGTCACCCTTTGCACATGTACACCAAGAGAAATTCAGAAGACTATTCACAGCACCATTTTACCTAGGAAAAAAAAAAAGGAAACATCCCAAGTGTCCAGTTGTAGATGTGTAAATAAATGGTGGCATATTCTCATACACAGCAATGAAAACAAATGAATCACAGATAAATTTCAGAAATATAATTGAGAGAAAACTACAAGTTACAGAAGAATATATATATTCAATATAACTCCATGCATGTAAGTTTCAAACATGTGCAAAACTAAAGATAGGTTGCTGAGGGATTAAAACATATGTGGGTAAAACTATAAAGAAACATAAAGAAGGAAAAGCATGAAATTCTGGATAGTGGTCTCCTCTGTGTAGGGTGAAAAAGGGAGGAGGGGATACACAGAGGAGTAAAAGGTAATGATTTATTTACTTGACCGGGGGGTTGGGGGGAGCAGAGGGAATCCCACTAGTTTTCATGGTCTCTTGAGTTGATTTTTAAAGCATTTTATAAATATTCTTTAGCATCAAACCCAAAAATAAATAACACGATTTCCTCCGTCTCTAAACACAGGCCAATTCCATTGCAGGCCCAGCTGTCTTGCCATTGCTTTGGTTTTTCTCTTCTGGACTCCCCCTGGACTTCCTTGTGTCATTCCATTCAGCCATGGATAAATGGAGCAGGGATAAAGTAAAATGACTAAGATCATATCTACATTCAAATTGTGGCTTCATTCACATAACTGCATAATCTTAAGCAGACTGCTTAACTTCTCCATGCCTCAGTTTCCTCAACGGTAAAATGAGGAAAAATGTCATCTACTGTGGGTCACTGTGGGAATTAGATGTGTTCATACAGTCCACAATCTTTATTAGAAACTGCTGGGTCTGGGTGTGTTTTAGTTTTCAGAATTTTTCAGATTTCAGAAGATGAATACCTGACATCCCAGAAAGATCTGGAGTAGCACCCTATAATCAAATACTTTTCTTACTTCAATGGAATATCTAAAAATTGACACTACAAGGGACAAAACCTATAAAAAGACAAAACCTATAAAAAGCCTCACATGGGCTCAAGAGATTTTGGGGGATAAAGAAAAGTTATAAAACTGGGTTGTGATAATAGTTATGCAACTCTACAAATACACTTTTAAAACGTTACTGAATTGTATACTTAACAGCAGGTGAACTGTATGGTATGTAAACTACGGTATACCTCAATAAATACAGTTTTCAGCTTTAAAAAGTCTCATCAATTCATGTCATGTTTTACCGCCAAATGGGTTTATAAAAAATTCCAATTAAGATTTAAAGATTTTTTAATTTAGGGCTGAAGACTAAAGAATATGGAGCTATATTGGAGAACTCACAGAACACATAGGAAGTGCTCAACATACAAGTGTTTATTACTATTATTATACTATGATTTTACGCAGCCCAGTGTTTCTCAACAGGGGCTCTGCAAGAACTTGGGGTGGGACAATTCTCCACTGCAATGTAATCCCACACACCAAATTCCAATAGCATCTCTCAGTATTGGTGACAATTAAAAATGCTCCACACATTTCGAGGTAGGGGGATGCCAGTTGAGAACCACTATGCCTATTAAACTCTAAATCCCTTAAAAAGAGACTGAGTCTTACTCTTTGAGATCAAATGAGAATACTCTGAACAAGAAAGAGTACATGTAATAATCTCTGGCACAAAGCAGCACTCAAAATGTGACTTCCTTTTGATTTTTCATCACTGTTTACATTTTTCTTTTTTATCACATTTGAAAAAACATTAAATCAACTACATAATTAAAACATGAAACATGAAAGTAATTTTTTTAATGGTCTAATGAACAAAGAAAGCAACGAGCATTTTCATCCTACCCTGTGAAGTCTTTAAGGAATCCTTACTATTCACAGAACAGATTTCAAACAGGGTATACCAGTATTTTATCAAGGCCCATAGTTTCTGAAGCATTTAGTATCACTAACTTCCACTGGTAAGAGTTCAAAGAAAATGGCATTAACTTCTGTGGCTAACACTAAATCAAGCAAAGTATAATGTAGGGATACACTGTGACAAACTGAAGAACAAAAAGAAGAAATATGTTTACTGTATTTTCCTTTGTAGGAAACAACAACCATCATCGTGTGGCCCCCAGACCAGGGTGTTCTCTACAACTCTCCCCATGATGAGGTAGGCCATGACCTCTTCCCAGGGTCCCTGTCTATTATGATGCTCACTGCCAAAACCCCAAAACCACAATGACAGAGGATCAGGCACTGGCTGGTCCAATCCCCTATTTTACAGGCAGAGAAACTAAGACCCAGACAAAGGAAGAGACTTGCCCAGATTCATGCAATAGTAATAACATTGAATTAGTATGGATCAGAACACAATAAGTTTTGAGTATCAGGTCTTCTAATGGCCTGCCTATACAGTTATCGACAAGGACTTTTTGTATAGATACAAGTCACAATGGAGAAAAAGTCAGTACTGCCCTAGAAGTGCACCAGGTCTGGCACGGGACTGGCCTGGGTACAAGTCCCAGTCTAGTCATGATTTGAGACATGCTATAATCGTAATCCTCTCTGCACCTCAATTTCTTCATCCATAAAAGAATTGACTTTACAAAATAAGATGGGATAAATTGAAATAAAACATGTAAAAGACCTTGATCGTAAGGGAGATATACCACAAAGTGGTATATTAACATTTGGGCTCAGCTCCGAGCTGCACATTACGTATCTTATCCTAAACATCAGGCCAACAGCTTTGAGATTTGCACTTTGAAATAGACCCCAGATCCTAGACTGAACAACAGATCGCACACATGCAGGGCAGATCAAAATGACACTGCAAAGACTTTGAAAATTAAACTGATGTTAGAAATACAGTCCACTGCCAACAAGTCAGAACTTGCAACCAGGCCAATCATCTGCTTAAAAAATTTTTAAAAAAAGAACTCTATAAGATATAAACAGGACCCAGATGATCACAATATCTAAAATGTCCAAAATACAATCCAAAATTACTCACCATATAAAAAACCAGGAAACTCTCAACTTGCAAGGGAAAATACCAACCTTAAGATAAGAGGTATTGGAATTATCCAAAAAATAATTTAAAGTAGCTATTATAACCATGCTCTAAGAAGTAAGGCTGAACATTATTGAAACTAATAAAATAATAGCAAATCTCAATCACATACACAAAAAAGATAAACAACCAAGTGAAAATTTTACAACTGAAAATACAATAATAAAAATTTTAAACATAACTAGATGGCTTCAATAGGAAAGTGGAAATGGTAGGAGATATAGTGGATGAACTTAAAGACAGAATAGAGATTATCCAATGTAAAACAAAAAAGAATTACAAAAATAAACAGAGCCTCAGACACCTGTAGGAAAATACCAAAAGGTCTAGCATTCATGTCACCAGAGTCTTGGAAGAAGACTGTTATGTAAGAAAAATATTTGAAGACATACTGGCTGAAAACTTCCATTATTTGGCAAAATACCTAAACTGACAGTTTCAAGAAACTCAGCAAACCCAAATGAGGATAATTTCAAAAAAATCCAGACCTAGACACGTCGTGTTCAAAATGCTAAAAAACTAAAGACAAAGAAAAATATTGTGAAGACAGACAGCAGAAAACAACATATAACATATAGGGAACAGGGAAAGCCAGTGGCTCAGTGGGTTAAGTGCTCACTTTGCAGCCCCGGGGACCAAGGATCAAATCCCGGCCCTGGCCCATGCGGACCCATATGCTGAACTGGGGAGTGCCCCCAGTTTGGTTCTCACCAGGGTGAGACCCCAGCCCAGTTCCTGCCCTGTGCAGCCCCATGCCCACCTGTGGAATGAAACTATGTGGGGAAATCGATGATGTGCAACTATGGAGACTGTTCTGGTCCCTCCCCCTTCTCTGTCTCTGTCTCTGTCTCTCTCTCTCTCTCTCAAAAACAATAAAAATAAATTGTTAAAAAAAAAACATATAGGAAACAATGATTTCAATGAGTATAGATTTCTAAAAAACCATCAAGATCAGGAAGAAGTAGAATAGCATTTATAAAGAGCTAAAAGAAAATAACTGTACACAGCAATAAACATCCTTTGGAAATGAAGCAATTCTATATTTTATATCCAGCAATAAACATCCTTTGGAAATGAACCAATTCTATATTCCACACCTAGCAATAAACATCTTTTGGAAATGAAGCAATTCTGTGTTCTATATCTAGCAATAAACATTTTTTTTTTGAAAATGAAGTCAATGACATGCTCAGAAAAATAAAAACTAAGAGAATTCATTTCCAAGAGACCTACTATAAAAGAAGTATTACCAACAAATTGGATAACCTAGATGAAATGAACAACTTCTTAGAAAGAAACAAACTACTAAAACTGATTCAATAAGAAAAAGAAAATCTGAACAGGCCTGTGATACATAAAGAGATAGAATTAGTAATCAAAAACTTCACACAAAGAAAAGCCCAGGCCCATAAAGCTTAATTGATAAAGTCCACCAAATGTTTAAAAAGTTAACACCAGAGCGGGGGGACAGTTGTGGGGGGAGGTGGGAGTGGGCACTAGATATAAGGTGATGGAAGGGGAACTGATACTGAGTGATGGGCACATAATACGATGCATGAATGATGTGAGGTGGACTTGTACATCTGTAAACTGTCTAATTGTTACCAACCAATGTAACCTCATCAAATTTAACAATAAATAAAAAAAAAAAAAAAA